>VUQH01003894.1:3540-26077 GCA_015106775.1 Etroplus canarensis | reverse complement strand
CGGCCATGATGCAGCCCAAGAGGAAGAGGAGAAAAGGTTAGAACATGCATATACATCAAAAGCTTTGCATTTCTCACTATGCTGTCCAAATGTTAGATGTTCAGTACATCAAAGTAGTATGACTGTAATAACAATAACCTTTTTTAAAGAGTGAAATGTTACACCCTGGTGTCATGAAATACCATATGAACATGCCAAGTTATTTTGTCTGTTGACACTAAGCATTTTTGCTTTAAGCATGTCATTTCATGTAGCTAAAGACTGCTTGGTGGGAGCAGCGGGACATTTCCTGGTGGCCTGTGGGTTTTGACCTGCAGTGAACAGTCAAATTGACAAATGACAGCAGCATAGCAACAAGGAATGAGTTGATGGACCTCTCAGGCTGGAATCTGACTAATCTGCGCACACACACACACACACACACACACACACACACACACACACACACACACAGACACCTAGAGCTGTCTGTATAGAATTTTTTTTATTTGAGTCAGTCAATCAGATACAAGTTATCGACAAGTTATCGTGAAACAGTCTATGGATAAAAAGCAACCTCCTAAAGTCATGCTTTTTTGTGTTATTTTTGGTATGTAATGTCAGCTAAGAACACTCTACTTATAGTCATACTGCAACCGTATTTCAAGTCAGTTCAATTCTATTTATGTAGCACCAATTAGCAACAAAAGTTGCCTCAAGGTGCTTTACACTGTAAAGACCCTACAATATTAGAGAGAAAACCCCAACAATCAGGCAGTTCCCTACGAGCAAGCACTTGGCAACTGTGGGAAGGAAGAACTCCCTTTTAACAGGAAGAAACCTCCGGCAGAACCAGGTTCAAGGAGGGGAAGCCATCTGCCTTGGCTGGTTAGGGTGAGGGGACAGAGAAGAGAGACTATGGGAGAGAGAATGGACTGGTGCTTAGCTACTCTAACTGAGTACTCAAAGTGTTTTTTTACTACAAGCCTCTAACTATCCCACACACACACTCTGATTGATTTGGGGTTTATTGACATGCAGAAGTGCCAAATAAATGCATGGGGAGTGAAAAGAGGTGGGTGGAGAAGAAATGCCCAGCACATCATAAGAAGCCCGCCAGCAGCCTAAACTTGTTGCAGCATAACTAAGCCCTAACTATAAGCTTTATCAAAAAAGAAAGTTTGAAGCCTAACTTAAATGTAGAGAGAGTATCTGCCTCCTGGATACAAACTGGGAGCTGGTTCCACAGGAGAGGGGCCTGATAGCGGAAGGCTCTGCCTCCCATTCTACTTTTAAAAACTTTAGGATCCACAAATAGGCCTGCACTCTGAGAGAGAAGTGCAATGAGGTCTTTAAGATGAACCATACTACAGTTACGTCACATCACTTTGCCAGTATGCAACTGAGACGGATGACCATTCTGAATAAAATGATGATATTTTGATGATATTGGAACTCACTGGTGACATCCCTACTTGTTTGGTGTCACATGACCACCAGCCGCATTGCCTGCATTCAGTTTTTCACTTGGAGTAATGGGAGAAGTGATGCCATGATACCTTTTGATACCAAAATTCTGATAACATGACAGTGTTTCCTTTTTGGTATCGTTGGTACCGAAAGCAGTGTATATACACAAGGGTTGCAATTCTTTTAGAATTATCAGGGGGCAGCATAGAAGTGTTCGGGTCTATCGTTATATACTACCGAAGAAAAAGGATGTCCACAAATACAGCAAAAACTGCACATGGAAAACGAAAACTAAAGCAACTACATCTATAGCTCCGCCTGGTTATAAGAACAGCAGTCAAGATTTGGGTGTGGAAGTACTTTGCCTGCAAGGTGGATGGCCAAGGTAATAACTGATTTGAATAAGGCAAAAACTTTTAAGACATAGGAAAAACTTTACCTTTAGCGAATCACCTAAAAGACCCGCGTTCAGATCTGTTCAAAGAGCTGAACGTTCCATTTCTGGATCTGATGGGGACAGCATATGGCTGCAAGTGCAGAAGAAGAATGCCCACAAACACAAGAAAAACTACAAATAGCACAGCAAAATCTACATGTTGAGGATGACGACTAGTCAGTTGCCTAGTTCCTGGTAGGAATTTCCAACTGTAACGCCTCCCCTCAAGTCAAATTTCCCACTCAGAAAGTCAGAACATCCACACCGACCCTAATCAATCCAAGATGGCAGCAGCACGTGTAAACAGTAGTAAAACTGTAGAACTTCTAATCCGTACTACAACTGCTATGTTATTTGGGACTCGCTTTAAATAAGCCACACACACTGAGTACTCTAAGTACTGACCAGGCTCTATCCTTGAACATGCGGCAGCACTGTTTTTAATTGCAACAACAGGCATTGTGGTACATTCCAGGTATTGCTAGTGATGGCTGAATTTCTCTACCTTGCTAAGGAGTAAAACATTGCCTCTTTTTCCGACTACACTACTGGAATGTGGTCAGCTCAGGAGTGACGTCCCTCCCAACTCTCAGACCCAAGCTCCAATGCAAATGGACTGCATCATAAGAATGGCAGTTAGGAGTCAGGTCCTGGTAGTACTTTGCATTTGAGGTAGATGACCAAGGAGTGATAATTGATTAACAAAAGCCATTATGCAAACATTGCTATCATGCTTATCAGACCAAGGGAGTTAATACTTCCACTTTAGCGAAGCACCTAAACGAACCCGGCATCCAGATCTGTTCAAAGAATTCAACATCAACAACATTCAAAGTCTAATTTATCTTATGCTATCCTGAAATAGAGAGAATGATTTTGCATCAGGCAACTGCTGCTGTGAAATCAACTATGTTCCATACACTAAAATGTTTACAGTGGCTAATGTTATATTAATGCTTAAAACATAACATAGTAGGAACAACACTGATATGTTGGTGTTCCTTCCAAAAACTTTGAACTTGTGAAGAAAACGTTCAAAAAGCCATGAAAAATGATGCTACTTACAGGAATCATTGTATCATCTATGCAAAATTGTTGCACTAGTAACACATAAATCATATAACTGTATTCTGTTCTGTACTTTTGTTGCTTTTATTTACACAAAAGTCATATTCGTAATGTTCAAATGTTTTTATTAAAGGAGTCTATGTTTAAGTATATGGGATAATTATTATTGTTGTAGGGGTTTACACATTTGCCTTAAAAGCGAAAGGTCCCTGGTTTGATTCCAGGTGGGGTCACAAGGCATAGAGGGTTGCTTCAGGAAGGACATCCGGTGTAAAACTTCTGCCAAATTACCAATGTGGATTAATCTTTGGATTAATGTGGCGACCCTTTTGGGAGAATACGGGAGCTTTCGAAGGTACATTATTATTTTCACCACAGTATAGAATTAGGTATCAAGAATTGTGTAAATCTGTTAGTATTAGTATCAGAGATGAGTTAAGATCAGAGATGAATAGGCACCAACATTTTACCAATGGTAGCACTTGTTTCACATTAGAAGTGATTATCTTTTGGAGTCAATCTGGATGCAGATCTTGATCCATTTTTTTCTTTCTGAAGGAATCTTCAACATTGTGAGATACGACTGTTGAGCCTTGGCGAAGGTATGCGGTCTTGGGCCGCAGTTGCTTCAGAGTGCTGCGTCTTTCAAAAAAGCCTGATTTTTACACAAATCAATTTAAATACTTGCTTTCAAGTCTGACTGTAGATAAACAGAGAAAAATTGCTTTTTCATGGAGCTAACTACAGAAAGAATCTCCATCTGGGACTAACTTGCCTCGCCCTGCATTAGGCCGGCATGCCGGTTTGCGAGGCTATGGATAGCTCACAAGCTATCCGGCACATGAAATGACTTTTCACTTGTAATAGTTTTTAATTTTTTAGAAAAATTATAATTAGCTTTTACTTCGCCGTCTGTCCGCATGCTCGGATTTGAAACTATGCTACCATCCACCCACATAATGTTCCACCGTATGATCCTCCATTGCATTTTTAGCTGCTGAGTTTCCTAAAAGTTGGCCTCACACATGTAAACAAACCTGCGGGTGCAGATAAATATGCTGGTGATTAGGCCAGGCGGAAAGTATCCCCAGATGGAGATCCCTAACGCAGTTAGAAAAATGCCTGTTCCAGGCAGCTAATTTCTATGTTTACTTTTGGGCTCAAACTTTCAAAATGATTCATGTTAAAATCACATTTTTTTTTGGAAAGCTGCAGGGAGTGTGGCAGTCGCGCTGATAAACGTTTGCATGCAGTTTTGTGCATGTGCAACAGGGGTAGACGGTGCAAAGTTTGCATGCAGCCTCAACTGCCACATATGGCTAGTGGAAACCAACCCGAATGATCCTTTAAATGCAGAAAACTTGAGGCGAGGTGAACGTGGAGGCTGAGTTGCTGGAAAGGAAGTCATTACTCTTGCCGTTGCAGTTTGCATATTAGTAAAATAATGTAAATATGTGTTCAATGAGTAATATGCACTGCGAAAAACATGAATAATAGCAAGCAGCAGTCATGCATATTCATGCAGTTACATTAAAGGCCCTTCCACAGACAACTAATGAGATCTTGAGTAATCATACATCAAACAAATAATAATTTAAATACATTTCATCATGTAAAGGGTGAATGAGAATGTTATCTGGTTTAAAGGAAAGGCCAATATTGGTTCTGTGGGTAAGTTCACCAATACTGAATAGTGGGTGTGTAGCGTATGTGTGCTTGTCCTTTGCGCCTATGTAGAAGAGTGTCCTTGCTTTATGGAACAACAACACAGGAGTTTTCATTCCCTGTGGATATGCACACATGTATCACACACACACACACACATGCGCGAGGAAAACTGCTGACAGTGCTGAACAGAGCAGCTTCCCTGTCACTGAAGCCCTTGAAGTGTGGAAGCAGCTCCAGCAGTCCTTCTGCTGTTTGAGTCGAACCCGCACCTCCACTCCATCCCCCTCGCCTTCTCCCGGTCTCCTGTTCCCAGCTCCCTTTTTGTTCTCACACTAATTCACTGCATTAACTTGACTGCTGTGACTTTCATCAGAAGCAACACTGCCAAAGCAGTTGTGTAAAATGTAAATTTCCAGCAGCCCAAACAGTTTACGCTGAAGCCATGCCGAGATGATAAATTGCTCTCTTTCTCTCTAACCTTAGAGAATGTGAGCAACCCCCTGCCTCCTTCCTCTCCATCTCTGTCTGTCTGCTTCCACCCCTCTCTGACATGTAGACTAATGCACGTCCTTTCTTTCAAACACTGTTCTCTTCGCATATACTGTAGCTCACACGCTCGATCAAATATACACAGAGATTCGTAGAGCTATATTTGTCTTCCCCTAGCAGTGTTTTTTTTTTTTTTTGTTTCTTGTGTAATCTTTTCTTATATAAGTGGACTGCAGGCAGGCGGGGTCGTTCCATTTCATACACTGCACTCAGGGGGAGCTTTTGTTTATGTGTCACTCCTTGTCTAGACGCCGATCAAGGCCGATTATTGGCAAACTTATGAGACTTGACGCAGAAGATCCACAGAGTTTTCTTGTGTGTGTGTCTTTTTGGAAGTAAAAGCAGCAGGAGACGTGGTTGATAAAGAAAACAGCTGGAGTGTGTGACTTACAGTATAGAAACTTAATATTGTTGCATACAGCTCACGGTAAAACAAAATTAAGCCCTCTTCTACTCCTCTCAAAAGCTTGCGCCTTTGTGTCTTGGAAGTCCTTGTTGTAGGCAGCCTGCAGGTTACCGTTAATGCTTTTACTGTAACATTTGCTGGTACATCAGAAGATTGATGTTTTTTCAACCTGACATTGTCATTTTGTTCTCACCGTGCCATCTGAAATGTTATTTTGAGGTCCAGCTGAGTGGTAAACAAAGCAAACAATAGAGGAGGCAGGAATGAGTGTCGCCTGGTGTAAGATTTGTTTACAGTGTTCATAAGATAAAAAAACGACATGAAAAAATAAAACCTAGCCAGGAAAATTGATCAAATAAAGAACATAAAGCTATAAATTAAATAAATTTCACTGTGTTGTAAGTACATTTTGGAACTGTAGTGTTTCAAATCAAATGCAGCATTGTGCACATACAGGAAGTGAAATTTGATTGCAGTTTTGCACTCGCTGTTGCATTTTGTGAGCGCTTGCAGCTCGTTGTGCCTCTGATGCTAATTTAACAAAACCACCTGCAGCTACACTGTTGCTGTTCGTTATTAGCTAACACTGACAGCATTATTGGTGCTGATGACGTTTCCTCCGTCCAACGGGCTGAAAATTATTTGCTAGTTAGTCTCTCTTATCTACTATGTTGCCAAGGTTGCATTCAGTCATGTGGTTACCAGTAGAGGACTTAATGTAGCAGGAGTTGATAGTGTTACGCACTTGTACACTCACAATAGTGCACAATGCTCTTGGGCAGCTAGCTAGTATGTCAATCGTAATGTGTATCACCTCACAGGAGCATATCCCAGGCCTGTGTAATTGAAGCCCTTAACAAACCATATATTTCCAAGAGAAATTCACTTTTTTCATTTTTAAGCATAAGGTATCTAAGAAAATGAAATATCTGGAAATTTGGCTAGTTGAGTTAGCATATTACTCATTCCACCACGATGCACCACAGAATGCCACAGGAATTCATTCCTACCTGTGGACATCAAACTTTACAAGTCCTCACTATGACACCTGGACTATTATCTATATATATTGTATACATAATTGTCTAAATTTGGATTCATTATACTACATTGAACTTTGACCCATAAATTAAATGTATTTAATCTTTATTGTTCTGCCCTCATATTATATTTACTATATATATTATATAGCATTTATATATTTATATATTATATTATTATATTAAATTCATATCCATTCATTTATATCTGATTCTTGACATGCTGGATAGGCATAAGAGCATACTAAACAATAGACTCATCCCACCTCAGTGCATCGTTGAATGCCACAGGAAATCTTTCCTACCTGTGGCCATCAAAATTTTACAACAGATACCTCGACTATTTCCTATTCCCATAATACGTATATGTTGTAAATAGTATTGTTCAACTTTAGATCACCTATGCTACACATTGGACTCTCTTGCATGTAGGGTTTATATATTTTTATCTTCTTTTATCTGCATTGTCAATATTTCATACTTATATATATATTCAACAGAGTGTCTGTAAAGTAAACAATTTTAATTGTTTACTTTAGGGTAATAAAGTAGTGTCCACTGCAGTGTAGTGGTTTGTGCATTCGCCTTACAAGCGAAAGGTTCCTGATTCGACTCCAGGTAGGAATACAAGCCTCTCTCACCATGGAGGGTTGTATCAGGAAGGGCATCTGGTGTAAAACCTCTGCAGAATTACAAACGCGGATTAATCCGCTGTGGCGACCCCTTGATTGAGAATACAAGGGGGAGCAGCTGAAAGGTACAGGTGAGGCGCAGATAACCAGGTCAAAAATATTACGTGAAAATATTGTAAATAGAGATATGGTTTTTATATGAGAAATAAGCAATCAAATACTTATTGATGCTATTGCACTGATAATATGCACCTAATTTAAGCAAAGTTTAAGGTGGATCCTTTTTTACTGTTAGCGACTGATAATATTTTGAGGTGTGGGACGTGCATTTTTGTGTGGTGTGGGGCGTGAACTTTTTTCAGCTTCTGAAGTAGTGTGTGGCAAGAAAGTTTGAGAACCACTGCTCTAAGGTAATGCCTCCATGAATGGGGTACTTGTTTGTGCTCTTGTGATTTGTATTTTAAGGGGTCATTAGAACTGGCAAGAGCTCAGGAAGTTGTGCACCCAGAACCTTGCTGAAAGATGACAAATCATGTTTCTCTCTCTGGCAGTCTGACAGATGAGTCTGGGTTTGTGCCAACTGTACAATTTAATGAAGGTGGGTTAACGCTATGGGGTTGTTTTTCTGGGGTTGGCCCATACCTCTCAGTTCCAATGAAAGAAAATCTTAATGCTTCAGCTTACCAAGAGATTTTGGACAATTTTATGCTTACAACTATGTGGGAACAGTTTGGGGAAGGCCCTTTTTCTTTTCCAGCATGACTGTGCCTCAGTGCATAAAGCAAGGTCCGTAAAGGCATGGCTGAATGAGTTTGGTATGGAAGAATTTGACTGGTCCTCACAGAGCCCTGACCTCAACCCTATCCAGCATCAGTGTCTGACCTCATAAATGCTCTTCAAGATGAATGGGCAAAAATTCTCAAAGACACACTGCAAAATTATATAAAAAGCATTGCTAGAAGAGTGGAATCTGTTATAGTTGTAAAGGGGAGACCGACTCCAAAGGCAATAATGCCTGTGGATTTAGAATGGGATGTCATAAAAACTCCTGCAGGTGTAATGTGTAGGTGGCCCAATACTTTTGCTCTGTACCTTTTTCAGAGTAGAAGTATTGGGCCACCTACACATTATACTGTATGTACTTTTTTGTCCCTTTAAAATGGAACACATAGATCTTGATAGAGGGCATGGGTCACTACTCTTCAGCTACGTTCAAGTTTTTATTATATCTTCTTTCTGCTGAGTGAAAAAGCACAGACAAACTCAGACATTCACAGCAGTTAAGTTGTGATTATGCAATGAAAACTGTGATGAAGTCGAATGTATTCGATCCAAAGGGTCACCACAGTGGATTAATCCACATTGGTAATTTGGCAGAATTTTTACGCCCGATGCCCTTCCTGACGCAACCCTCCATGGTGAGAGGGGCTTGTGTCCCCACTCGGAATCAAACCAGGAAGCTTTTGCTTTTAAGGCGAATGTGTAAATCACAACACTATGAAGGACACCCCCACTCAACTGATAAATGTGTTTAAAGTATTGATTATATTGCATTAAAAGAAACTAACACAGAAAGATTAAACGATGGACAGAGGCTGTTAGATTAGTATACAGTATTCACTTTCTTATAAATCAGATTCATATTTTGTATGATGAATTTCATAAATGACATGTAAAACGAGAGTGAAAAAGAGCAACCTTCTATAGTGATTTTACCATGAGACTGTCTGAATGTCAGACACGCTTTCTACTTAACTGCTATTTCTGGTTTTTCTGTTACTGAAACCAACATCAACAGAAAGCTTTTCAACATTTTTGTGCTTCTGTTGAGTGTAAAAAAAATCCTTTTATGAGCTAGAGGTGCTGTCAACAAAAAGCTTTCATGAACAAACTGCTGGTTGAGTCATTACTTGTTGGTGGAGACTGAGGCAAAAATAGACTTTTATTTATAGAATGTATTGTATTTGCTTATTCCTTTTAGAGTATAGTATTAATCAAATGTTATTAATACTTTCTAACATATTAAACATCATGTAGCAATATTATATACCTATAAACAAGTATTGTTTTATAAATAAATATCTCTCTTTAGATGATATCAGTGCAATATAACTATTAAATTATAGGTGAGTTTCTAGTAAAATGGGACATGGGACAGAGTTTTCTACAAATGGCTTTCAGTCTTCTTGGAAGGCTTTCTTCTGGATTTTGGAGTGTGTCTGTCTGAATTTTTGCCCATTCATCCAGAAGAGCATTTGTGAGATCAAACACTGATGATGGATGAGAGGGCCTTGTTCTAGTTTATCTCACAGGTGTAAGATGGGGTTGAGGTCAGGGCTCTGTGCAGGCCGTTCACGTTCTTCCACACCAAACTCATCCAACCATGCTTTTATGGAGCCTGCTTTCTGTAGTGGGCCGTAGTCATGTTGGGACAGAAAAAGGCCTTCCCCAAAGCTGTTCCCACAAAGTTGTAAGCATAAAATTGTCCTAAATGTCTTTGTGATGTGAAGCATTAATATTTACCAGAAAAACAGCCCCAACTGTAAAATTGGCACAGTGCAGTCAGGCAGGTAACATTCTCCTGGCATTCACCAAACCTACATTTGCCAGCCTGATAGCGTTAGACATCAGTCCACAGGACATGCGTCCATTGCTGCAGAGTCTAGCAGCAGCAGCATGTTTTACACCACTCCACCTGATGCTTGACATTATGCTTGGTGATGTAAGGTTTGCATGCAGTTGCTTGGCCATAGCAACCCATGCCGCAAAGCTTCCAGCGCACAATTTTTGTGCTAGTGTTAATGCCAGAGGAGGATTGGAACTGCAGAGTGTTGGTGACTTTTACACACTATGCACCCCAACACTCAGTGACCCCCCATTTGTAACTTCACATGAACTACCACTGAATAGCTGAGTTGTTGTGGTTCCTAGACACTTCTACTTTGCAATAATAACACTTACAGCTAGAGTGGAAGGAAAGGGACTGACTTGTTGCAACGGCGGAATCCTATTACAGTACAATGCTAAAATTAACATTCATTCATGTAAGTTTGTAAAGGTAGAATGACTTTTATTCAGTCCGCTTTCTGCAGGTGTACAACCTTAAGCACCTAGCCATGCAGTTACTAAGAGGTGTGTCCCAATACTTTTGTTCTTACAGTGTTTCTCCAATATGGAGAGGAGAAAAAAGGGGCAGAAAGGAAAAGAAAGAAATCCTCTATTCCTTCGTTTTTTATACATCGAGTGGAAGGATATGTTTTCCAGATGGAAAGCTCTATAAGTGTACGCAGGCACGGAGCGAAACACAAGGCAGAAAACCATGTGAGTAAAGTGCAAGAGAGAGGGAGAGCAGGAGGCAGAGAGAGGTAGATGAGTGCACCGAGAGCACATCTGTAAAAGCCATTTCTCTATAAGGTAAGGAGAGGAAGAAGGGAATAAAGATAAATGTCCTGTGACATTCTGAAAGTGGGCCAAACCAGGGTGTGTTTAAACTGATCCATATGGGCCTGAAGAGAGGGAGAGAAATGTTATCATCTTAATACAGTTTGAAATATGGCAGTGGAGAGTTATGGTGGTTTTTGAAATATTAGGTTTTGCTCACTGTTCTGTCAGTAGTGTTTCTGATTAAAACACATGCCCGTAAAGTATACAAATAAATCCATTTAAGCGAGAGACAAACAGAGAATATACAATGAGACATTCAGTATGAACAAACCTATTTTTCCAGATACGTTTTACGTTCTGAGCCTGTTCTGTGGGTCCTTAAGGGATCTGTTAAAGGAGCAGTGCAGGAATTCAGTGTTGCAACTTAATTACAGAGACTATAATTTAAACAATGTTAATTTTTATTTAGTTCTAGTCTGACTAAAAATGTCAGTCATTTAATTTTCCTTAATTAAACTGAACAGATTCTACCAGCTAATTTTTTGTCATAATTTTAACAGTTATGTCTTTATAACCATGGTTTCAGTTGTTGCTGGTGTGATAATGGACATTAGGTTAATGGGTAAAGACACTGTTTACTTATTCACACAGAGTGTTCTTTTCACTCTCCTCCTCCACAGACCGAGTCTCCTCCTGAATCTACTCATGCTTTGCACTCAGCAGCTTGTTTTTATTTGTTCATGCTTACCTTTTCTGCCCGAGCTAACCCACAGAGCATTAATTCCAGTTTAGATGCTTTTTGACTCAGTCATTCGCTGGAATATGCTTCATTTTTGGGCTTAGCTTGAGATGAAAAGCTAAATGAGATACTATAGTGATATTTTAGAAGCGTTCATCGGGCCCACACAGAATCAGCATCCCACGGATTCCACAGATTTTTCCGCAGAGTTTGAGGAGTAATACAACAAGAAAAAATTACTCTGCAGAATTCTGCAGATTTTCCCTCTGGGTCACCGCAGAAAACCATTAAAAAAACAAAAAAATCTACAGATTCCATGTGGACCTGGTGATCACCAAGCCCACCTCATGTTTCTTATAGAAACACAAAGTAACAAAAAACTGAATGCAATAGTATCATGGGTCCCACGTATAAATCATATCTTAATGCATCACTACTCAGAATGAATTTATTACTGGTTTCTAATCAAGTCCAAGGAGCTACAGTTTGTTTTTTTGCAGAGGCTAGTAGAACATAGTTCCTTCCTCTGTACTTTACATTATGACTCAGTATTTTCAAATATTCTGAGTCATTTGAACGTTTTAAAATATATAGCCCCTGGTTTTACTGGCACCTAGTAGCATGTAATGCACTATTTCCACCAGAAGTTGGCAGTAAGAAGCACTCAGAAGCTCTTAGCCAATCATGATTAACCAACAAAAATATAAGAACGTATTACTAACAACCAAGTGTCTAATTGGCTAAATGTGTGGTATGGTCGGGGGAAAAGGGGGGAGTGTGCAAAATAAAAACTGCTAAAACCATCAAAAAGTTTTTCTTGGAGCTCCTTCAAGAAAATAAAAATGAGGTCCAATGGAAACAGCCTCTTCTCGTTTCTGGGGCATCAATTAATGTTATTTTACCAAAGCTGTCAAAGCAGCGGAGCTTGATGCATGGGGCTATGGCATTCATGAGACGAACTGACACTCACAGCTTGTCATTTTTGAAACAGTGAGGTTTCTGTTCTTACAGGGGCTTAAACTGAACTTTAATCTCCTTCCTACCCTGTGCATACCCTGAACAAGTAGTTTTTAGTGCCTCAGTCTAACCAGAAAGTGAAATCAAAGAAATTTGCTAACAGACTGACAGATGACACTAATCAGCACGTTTTTAAAAAAGCATTTAAACAGGAACAATCAGTCCAGTCTGACAATCCTGCAATTTTTTTTTTTTTTAAATAGCCTTATTTAGCCATGAAATGAAATTCATGAAATCAAGAATCTCTTTTGTGAGAGTTTCCTGGGCTGGCTTAGGCAACTTTAACCTAGCATATTTTTCAATGGTGGGAGAATCCTCAGGAAACACCCGTATGCATGGAGAAAACATGCAAACTCATACACAGAAGTGCCCTACCTGAGTTTGAATCCAGAACTCTCTTATTGTGAAGCAAAAGTGCTAACCACTGAGCCACCGTGCGGCAACTAATACCAGTACCACTTCTCCAAACTGCTAATGCAGACTCCGTCAGTCTCTAAAACAGGACTGATATCTCATAGCAGGCATCACAGCACCAACACCTTGTGCATATTGGATAGACTTGGGTGGCATCTGACAAAACAGCATTGCATTATTTAGCAGGATCAAAATGGTTTGGTAAAGTTAGCATGTTTCCGCTGAGAATGCACCCAGTGAAGGTGAATTTTAGCTGAATATGTCCTTCCCTAATATTAACGTGGGTTGTGAGATATTAAAGAAATATTGTTCTTAAAAGGAAAAATCTAGTTATTCCTTCTTCCTCTCCCTCTGTAAAAAAGGAAAACAATTTTCAGGTTTAACTTCTGGATCCAGGATTACTTCACTCACATTTCATGTGCTAATATTTTAAGTATCAAGCCAAGCTGAGACAACCTTGATGACATCATTTGGGGTTGACTCCTTCGTGACTTCATTAAGGTTTATCTCGGAGTGGTTTTGGAATGAGATATTCATTAATCACTAATGGGGGTAATGCCTGACTCTCCAAAGGTTTTTGGCCACAGTTTGTATGCACAAAATAAACTATTAATATTTTTCTGCCTACAAAAGCTTCAGAGAGAGTTTCTGGTGCCCCTAAAGGCTAAAAAACATATAAGATCATGTGATGTGTGGCTAGTCCTTTAACATACTGCTCTGGGCAATAGATCATGCATTTAGCAGCCATGTGTGAGCTCCTTATCCCGTGGGATGAATTTATATTGGTTCACTCCCCCTCTTATACCTTCTCCCACCGCTTAACCACCATTTTTTTACAGTTCTTTTTCATATTAAGTTTGAGCGAATCACATTAGAGAATTCTGCTGTATTGGAGAGGCTGGTAGAGCAGTTTGCGCTCTTCTTGGTAATGAAATGTGAAGTGGGTGGACTCGGGCTTCGCCATGCATGTGTGAGAGTTAATGTAAACCAGCTATACTGTAGAGGCGAAATGTGATTTTTGGCAGGCTAAGATGTGGTTTGCAGTCTGCCTCTTTTTCTCTCTCTCTCTCTTTCTGAAGGCCAATACCACTATTTTTGCTTTGACGTTTTCTGTCTTTAATGCAACAGTTTCACTGTCAAAGAGGTTCTACATTACAGACTAACACAACACTTGATGCTGGTGGCTGGAGTAATTACTACTGATGCAAGCTTGACATCCTCCACACCCCACCACCTCACACACTGACATGTCCTGACATGTTTTACCATAAATAGGGGCCAAACAACCTGATGTTGTCGGTAGTTCTCTCAGTCCAGATATACAGAACTGTTTCTATATTTCTGCTTCTGCTTTTTCTACTTTCTGTAATTTTTCTTCTAAAGTAATTTCTGTTATACTTGGGTTTTTGGTGGTTGGTGGCTGAGGTAAACCTGTATTTACTGTACTACTTTAGATGCTCTTAACCTCTTAACATCTACCAGATCAACAGCCAACATCCAACCATGGTGAGGTATCCATGATCTGTCCACAATTAACAAAAATCGCTACACCTCCTATAGTAATGGTCAGGTTTCAGTGACACTTGAACAGAATGATCATCTAATTGGCCTTCACCCAAGTTTTGCTCAGGGTCGAGGTCACACTGGTCATTATATGGGTACTTTTCCATTTCCACAAGAACTCTGTACTTCTAAGAGTATTGTTCTAGATTGTAATGTTCCTACAGTGTGTGTTTGCATGAGTCCCTCTGGTGTCTATACATCATTACTGTCCTGGTGAGCGATAAAATGAATACCACTGGTATCCTGTTATGCTCATGGAGGAAGTGGTCCTATTGGTTGACTCCCACATTTGGAAGATGTGGTTAGGGCCTTCCTATCACCTTTTTACTAATGATAGTAATAAGGTAAATGCTATAATGTGCTGATGTTGTCACATATTTTCATGCTTTTTGTGTCCATGGTTAACATTGACCATATAGCCATAATACGCCTCAATTCAAACACTTCCGTTGGAGGTGAACGAGATGAGTTTGTCCAGGAGATGACTGTTTACGAGCTTCTTTGACTTCACACTGGGTGTTAATTCGCATTAGTTTGTGTAATAAAACCAACCAGTGACAAGAAAACGTATCTCTTTATTTCTGTACTTCACACATAATAACCTGTGAATTGTGATGGATTGCGCTCCAGATAAGCTACTACATTACTGACATTCTGTTTATCATATTTTCGCTTGTTTGGAACAAAGTTTCATTCTAAATGTAAAATCTTTTAGTGTTAAAAAATGAGTACTGGAACAATAATTAACCTTTCCTCAAGGTTAAAAAGTTCAAGTTAAGTCAAAGCTCTTAAATTAGGATTACTTGAAGAATTTTGTTAGCATCCAATGGCCAAAGTTTCAGTAACTTTCTGGTGGTGCATTGTGAGTAAACGATCTTGAAATGGGCACACTGTGGTCATGAAGGGATGGACATGGTCAACAACAATACCTCAATCAGCTGTGGTGTTTAAACAACCTGCTGAATTGGTACTGTGGAGCTAAAAAGGTGCCAATAAAATATCCCTCTCACTATTACACCACCACCAACATAAACCACTGATGGAAGGCAGGATTGGTGCCATGCTTTCAGGTTATTTACATCAAATTATGACACTACCATACAAATATGGCAGTAGAAATTGAGACTCATCATACCAGGCTACATTCTTCCAACCTTCTATTGTTCAGTTTTAGTAACTCTGGAAATTGTAGCCTCAGTTTCTTATTCTTAGCTGACAGGAGTGGCACCCAGTGTGGTCTTCTGCTGCTGCTGCTGTACCCCATCTGCTTCAAAGTTTTGTGCGTTGTGTGTTCAGAGACGCTCTTCTGCTCTTCTTCTCTTGTTATGAGGGGTTATTTGAGTTACTGTTGCATTCCTATCAGCTAGAAGCCATCTCACGATGCACCTCTGACCTCAGGCATCAACAAGGAATTTTTGCCCAGAGATATTTTCTCTTTTTTGGACCATTATGTAAACCATAGGAGGTGGTTGTGCAGAAAAATCCCAGTACATGAGCAGTGTCTGAAATATTCAGACCAGCCCGTCCAATACAAACAACCATGTCATATTGAAAGTCACTTTTAAATCACCTTTCTTCCCCGTTCTGATGCTCCATTTGAACTTTAGTAGGCCATCTTGATCATGTCTGCATGCCTAAATGTACTGAGTTGCTAGCATTTGACTGGCTGGCAAGACATTTACATTAACTAAGCAGAAGGCATGGATGTAATAAAAAAGGACATGCAGAGGGCTGGTGTGAGGAAAAAGCATGCAAGGAATATGATGAGATTGAGGACCCACTGTGGTGACCCCTAATGGGACAGAAGAAGAAGAAGATCAGAATCAGAATACTTTATTAATCTCCAGAGGGAAATTACTTAGATTGTGGATATATAATGAGGAACCAAGCTTTATCTTTCTTGGCCTAGGAATCAGTTTGCTTTAGTGACTTAGGAACAAAAAAAAAAGAAAGTTTATTGCATAAACGTTAAATAGTGTTTCTCAAACTTCTGTCTATGACATCATCTCAATCCATGAGATGGGGAAGTGGGGCCAGGGGAAACACTAATGAGCATGTGTCATTATGTGGAGCATGCTGGGTGATCGACTTTGACTGGAATAAGTGGGCAACATCCTGAGACACAGCATTCAGTTCTCATGTTGCATTCCTACAAGACACACAAACCACTAGCTAGCACAAGCTACACAGGCTAACCCACACATTCCTGTGTGAATCAGTTGATTTATAATCAGCTAAAGTTGTCAAACAGAATTAAACTAGATATACCAGCATGCGAAGGATGAGGGGCTTTCCTTTCCTTTTCACTCTCTAATTTGGTTCTCCCAAATTTTAGCTGCTACAGGTTAGCTTCCAGTATTTGGATTTTAATTTAGCAGAGGAATTAAGTGTTCTGGGAGAAATCCTGCTTCACGGCTGCTTACAGGGCCTTATGTTTTAATCCACAGGTGGAGACCACCCTCACTGAAGCCTCATTAATATACAAAAGTAAAGCCAAAAGCACACATAGGTCCGCATATTTGCATGTGCACACATGCAAAATGACCTGGACATATGCTTTGGGCAAAAATCTGCACGCAAACATTTAATTAAAGGCACACTCATATGCAATGATGCGCACACATGCGCACACATGCGCATGCACCGGTGCTGACCCACACACCGGGGTGAAAGGATCCCTTGTTCTTTTATCGCGATGAGGCCTCATTGGATTGGGATGACATGGCAAGTCTGCTAATGTCAGAGAGGCTTTCTTCTACTGTTACACACGTACACACATACACACAACCCTGAATGCCAACAGCTGGCTGGCTCACCGAGAAGACCACACACGCTCGCAATCAAGACTACTGATCCCTATCACACACGTACACTTACACCCTCAGCGGTGCCATATGGGGAGCAGCGTTGGCGGCCGCGTGTGGGATCAGTGGGAACACCGGTGGCAACTGCACTGAGCTCTAGAGATACAACATTAACCTTGATGGGGACACGTTCAGACGGACAGAAAGCGGCGCGAGCGATCGAGTGAGACCCAAGGCACATTTCCGCAGCTCCGACTTTAACTTCTTACAGTTTCTCCAATGCTGTCATACAATCTCTCTGATACATTTCATGCGGTATTTAATCTTCGGCTGGATGCAGTAAGGCCTCTTTCACACAGTGCGCAGTAATAACTGGGTCATTTCCACTGTGGGAAAGAGAAATGAGCCCGTACACAAGACAACCCATCCATTTTCCCTCCTCCTGTATTTGTTCCTGTCCTCCGTTGCTCCCACTGTCTGCTTCCTCTCTCCCTCTTTTTTCTGGGATCCTGGGGAAAGTCCCAGTCGCTTTCCTCCCCTCTCCCTCTCGCGCTCTCCCTCCTTTGCATTCCTACACTAAGTGCAAGGCAAGGGCCCCTCTGCACTGCAGGACCTCTAGAGAGAGTGTGTGTGTGTGTAAAAAAAAGAAAACTGTGCACGAGTGTGAGAAAATGTCCATTTCTAATTGCACCCTGAGTGTTGAAAGTGGTCTGTAAGAGCTGTGTCACTAAATATAACAATAGACAGTAAAAGGCAGGAAGCTGCAAATATGCTGGGGTTTTACATTGTGTGTGTGTGTGTGTGCATAGGGTATGTTTGTGTGTGTGTGAGTGTGTTTGTCTTCAATTGCTTCTACAGCTGCAAGCCCCTTACAGGCCCAGTGTAATCAGTACGCTCCAGCTGCACATATCTCCCACACAAACCATTTTGCATTGCTACTCTCCCGACTGATGTCTTAATGTAGATTTACAGCTGTGTAGCTCACTTGAAAGGAATAGGCTGAAATGAAGGTTCACATTATAATGTTTACCTTTTATGTATATTACAAATGGCACTATGGAATATTTGATTATGGAAATAATTTAAAATGACCTAATGTCTTTGGATTCTACAAAGTTACACATGAAAGTAGTAGTAGAGGCAACACGTAGTCGTTACTGTAGAACAGTGCATACACTATGTATACTGAAACTGCCTGCCTAAAATTATATCAGGGCATGAATGCGGCACCTCTGGGGGCTTCCTGTTCTGTCTTGCTCTGGGCTGTTGGGTATTAAACACCTTTAGCTCTTTGTAGTGTTCCTTTAGCCATTCCTAAGCAGTTTGGGATTTGGCAGGAAGCAGTCTGTTACCACAGTAATCGTAGCAGTCATAGTGATGGAAGTATTGTTATTACTGCGATATTAGTGACATTAACTGCAGAAGCAATGGTATGGAAGCAATCGCAGTTGTAGCGGTGATACAGGGCTATGTCTAAGTCTTGAGCCACCCCTCGTTTCTGTATATTTTGCTTCCAAGGAGCCAGACTTTCTTGTAATCTGTTAAAGTGGTCTTGAGCAGTAGTTCTCCAGGCTTCATGAAGGTCTTTTGAAGTTTTTCTTTGGACATTGGCTTCTTTTTCTCTCACTTTCAGTCCAGTCCTTGTACCTGAACATTTTCAGAGGAATGCTTTTTTCGTTTGTTAAGCCACTTAACCCTGATCTATAAATTATTCAAGCATAAAACGGCTCCTAACACAAGGGATGACCCAGTGTTGTGTATACACATAACAAACAACTTAGCAAAGAACCAATTATAAATTGTAATTTTAGGCATTTTCTTTCAAGCAGCCTTTCGCAAAAAACACATCATTTTCAACCATTTCTTTAGGTAATTCTACACAGTTTGACAGGCATAAAATGCATTTTTTTTATCAACAAGGTGATTTTTAAAGCGCCATTAACCAGACATTTTGCATATCCTGGCATGGTGTCTAGTGTGCCCTTAAGAAATTTCAGAAAACTGGACAAACAGAGGACAAAATGAGTGCCAGGCTAAAAAAAATATCTACAGCAGATGGACAGTATCTGAAAGTCATGTCCTTAAGAAATAGGAAAAAATCCAGCAAAAGACTTGACACAGGACCTGATAGATGCCTCTAGCCCTTAAGTTGATTCCTTTACTGTTCGCTGAAGCCTCTTCAGAAATGGTCTCAGTGGAGGGGTGGCTGTCAAGGAGCCATTTTTAAGGAAGGGAAACAGGGAGAAAGGGCTGTGGTATGCCAAATTACACAAGAACTGGACTGAAAATCAGTGGCAACAGGTCTTATGGACTGTTGAATCCAAATTGGAAATTTTTGCTTTTGGATTCATCGCCAGTATGTAGGGAGGAGGACAGCAGAGAAGTACAACAGTGAGTGTATCCAGTCATCTGTAAAACATGATGGGCGTTCTGTCATAGTTTGGGGTTGCATTTAAACCAATAGTGTTGGGGATATTCTCAAATAATTGATGGAATCATGGACATAAAAAAGCGCTGTCAGATTTTGATCCACCATTCAGTACCATCTGGAAAGCGTCTGATTGGCAACAACTTAATTATTCAGCATGACAACACAATGCCACACATGCCATCCAGTAACAGCCTGTCTGAATGGAAAAACACACAATGAAGCACTATCAGCCATGGACTGGCCTTCCCAGAGCCTGAACTTTAACATTATTGAGGCATTGTGGTATCAGAATGGAACAAAAGGCAGCCAGCATCCAATGAAGAGCTTTGGACTATCCTTCAGGAAGCCTGGTGAACTATTCCTAAAGACTACTTAAAGACATTACAAGAGAGAGAGAAATTACAGAGAGTTCAAGCTAGGTTGAAGAGTAAAGGCAGCCAAGGCAAATATTGACTTCAATTTCATTAGAATTGTACCAACTCTGTTTTTGACTCATGTTTTGCATTTGTGTTTGCACATGTTCCAATGAGTCGTTGCACATATTCCCCATTTTCCTGTATATAAACAAATATAAACAAATGAAGGATGGTTTGAGACTTTTGCATGGTACTGTGTGCTAGTGTATCTGTTAGTGTGCATGTATTCTGCAATGGGTAAGTGTGCTATCATTCTATACTGGGACATTTGCATGGTAAAAAGTGGATGGTATGCAACTATTTTGACCGGTAGAATGCCAAGATGCTCAAATTCCTCTTGTTTTGGTTCATGTGTAGGGTGTGAACTACACATAGCCTTTTTTCATGTAATGGGGACATATATGTTGTTACTGTCATTAAAGCTAATGCAGTGATTGAGTTGAATAGTAGCATTTGTACACTCAGTAAATAAGAAATAATTATAAATAAGTAAATAAGTTTTCTGCAACACTGAAATAAACAGAAAAGCAAAGAAATGTGCCATGAATTTAAATAATTGAATAAACTAGAGTAAATTGAAAACACAATTGAGTTAAAGAAGAATTTACGTTTGGACCATAGACTGTGTTGAAAGCATGACCTCACCCAGTGGTTTTGAGCCCTGCAGTTTGAACGCTCAACATGTGAGCTGTCGCAGAGTTATTTTTTGGAGCCAGAAAATGATTGTTTTGGACGAGAGGTCGGAATGCTAAGATAAGATCTAATGTTAGCAACCTTGGTTAGCAAGCTGCACCCAGAAACTGAACAAGTGCAATGCAATGATACACATACCTGCTAATTGGTACTACTGTAAGTAAAGTCCCTGTCGCACCTTGACGATTTAACCAGCGTATGCTGACGTATCAAAATTTCTTTAAAACGCTGGCATATGCAGAACTATCACGTTACCTTGGCCGTATATGCAGTGTATTAGTAACTTATATAGAACATGTTAATAACTGTCAATACGCCATTATATGGTGGCTGTAAGTTAAAAACATGTTCAGTAAAGTCCCTGTCCCATCTTGACGATTTAACAAGTTTATGACAACGTAGGAAAAAATCTGAAAATACGCTGGCCTACGTTGATTAAGTTATTGGTAAATTTTGTATAAATTAAGAGCATGGTGAAGTACGCCAGTATACGTGATAGTACGGTGAGGTTGCTGGAAAATTTTGAGCATGCACAAAATCTCCGTTTGCCAGTGTATGGCTCATACGCATACACGGATATGTTGCAGGTACTTTATGCATATGGAGACTTATGTTACTCATATGTCAAAATACATCATGATAATGTCTACCCAAAACGTATTAATAACCTATGAGTAACGTGTTTTTAACATATGTGTAACATGTATCAAACTTACCTCCAATGGATATCGACGTTTGTAGACGTATTTGATGTGTTCCAGTCGCACTGAACGTGTTTCTAACATACAGGTATAGTTGCATATGTGCTGCGTTTAGGGAAGTGGTAAAACTGGGCTTCAAGCTGTAAATGTCTGCAATACACTAGCATTTGTTGGTATTATGTTCTACAGTATATATGTTAGCAGTACGTTATGTATATGTCCATTTAACATCATTGTTCTGCATATGCCAACGTTTTGGAGGAATATGGATGCATTGGCATAAGCTTGTTAAATCGTCATGGTGTGACTTCGCCGTACTATGAGGTATACCAGCATGCTTCAGCATGCGCTTAACTTAAACAAAACCTTACAATGAATTATTCAACATACTCCAGTGTATTCACCAAATTCTTTCTACGTCGCCATACGCTGGTTAAATTGTCAAGTTGTGACAGGGCCTTAACTGACTAATAAAATACAAGACTTTCACTCATGACCGCTAAAGCACAAACTTCTTGGACTGCCTGTATCACACAGCTGGTCATTTTATTTGTCAAATTATTCGACCAGAAACACTCTAAAATGTACAAACAGCACAAACACAGTGAGAGGTCCTGCTCAGAACTCTGTACAGCTGTTATGAAAAGGCACACTATCATCCTCTTCTTCTTTTCCCTAGGCTGCTCCTTTTAGGGGTCACCACAGCAGATCATCTGCCTCCATCTCACTCTATTCTTTGCATCTTCTGCATGTCTTCTTTCGCCACATCCATGCACCTTCTCTGTGGTCTTTCTCTTTTCCTCATGTCTGGAAGCTCCGTCTTTGCACATGCCCCAACCATCTCAGCCTTGCTTCTCTGGCTTTGCCTGCAGACTGCTTAACTTGAGCTGTCCCTCTGATATATTCTAATCCTGTCCATCCTGCTCACTCCCAACAAAATTCTACCACCTTTTACAGCATTAACAAATAGCATGTTTACAGTCTGCTGTAAAAAAAAAAAATATATATATATATATATATATATATATATATTTTTTTTTTTTTTTTTTTTTTTTATTTTTTTTTTTTTTTTTTTTTTTTTTTTTTTTTTTTTTTTTTTATTTTTTTTTTTTTTTTTTTTTTTTTTT
>VUQH01003892.1:16450-41247 GCA_015106775.1 Etroplus canarensis | reverse complement strand
CAGAGGGTTGGTGTGAGGGAAGATGATGCAAGGGATAGGGTGAGATGGAGGCAGATGATCTGCTGTGGCGACCCCTAATGGGAGCAGCTGAAAGAAGAAGAAGAAGAAGAATGACAGACAGGTTTCTAAAGTGTGGTTCTAATCCAAAGGCTGCAAAAAAAAGCAGGATGGGCTGTCTGCCCAGGAGCTCCAATCATGTTAATTCAACTGTGCACATGTGGGGTTTAGTGTGTTATATCCTAACGCTATACCCTACCAGAGAAAATTTGGAGTCAGCCCAAAGTTAAAGGTTATGCAGCTATCAACAGGATATGATAAAAAAAAAAAAATCACCAAGAACGTGTGAAACCATTTATACCCAGGCAAAAGCCTGGGAGATACAATGTGAAACCACACAGTGCATGAAAGTCTCAAAAATGATGTGCCAGTTTACAGTGTATGGATGTGTTTAAACTTCAAATCAAATAAGATTGCCAGACAGACAATATAATAGCAGCTGATATAACCAGCATGTACCACACTGTGCAGCACAGCCAGTCATATACTGTACATCAACAGACTAGTATTAAACTGGTGCTGTCATTTTTCCCGATTCAGAGATTTCAGAAACATGTGGTTATAAACAAGCTGCAGTCTTAGTTTCAGTCAGCTGCTTTCCAGGCCCCTGAAAGTTCACAGCCTGTGTGAGCTCACCTGCAGTTGTAGCAACGATTAAAAAACTGCCAGTCCAGCTCCGGCTTGGTTTATTTTCTTGGGACTTTTCTCGAGCAGCTTTAAATTATATCGACTTAAACACGCAACGCTTCGTGGACAGTTCATGTTTGAAGCACTAAATGAGTGGAGTGATGTACCTACCTTGACTGTTAAGAAGCTCAAGCTGCGGCAGACACCTGACATGTTGTAGTGTTGGGACACCCGCTGCTCTTCTGCCAAGGTTACAGCTCTAAAAACCGCTAAATAACGTGAGTCGAGCGTAACTAAACGCTATGAAAAAATGCGCCAATATTCATACCATATTCAGCAAAACTACATTTAAAACATTCACTCAAAACTGAAAACAACCGTGAAACAGGTCAATCACGCTGCTGAAAAGTCCTGTCTACTCGGTCTCAACCGGAAGGTACATTGAAAGCGCGCCGATATGATACATGCTTTTCCATACATCGTTCCTACCCTCAAATACAAACGCTATTAAAGTTTGAATCATATATTCTATAACATGCATAAGACTTAATAGAAATTTTACATACAAAAATATAATCCAATCATCAATCATCTAAGCAAAGACCATGGCGTCGCGATTGCGTTTCTCCGGGAATTATTTTTGTGGCGCACTTAAGGGGCTATCAAGTCGTTCGAGCTCGTATCCTGTTACTAGTAAAACATGAATCCCCTTTAGGGTTGTACAGCTTTTACAAGACAGCAGACAGACAGAACGATGACACAAAACCATGTGACGGGGATTGAGGCGTCCGCCGTGTCCGTCTTGAAGCGGGCGGTGGAGCTGGACCAGGGCGGGCGCTTCCAGGAGTCTCTGGTCTGCTACCAGGAAGGCATCCAGCTTCTTATGGACGTCCTAAAAGGTCTTCTTTTACATATTACACACCATGTGGGTGCCCTGAATGAAGCTCACTTTTTAATATTTTCCTTTCTCCTGCGAGCAGCTGTAAAAGATGACTCAAAGAGAGGGCACTACAGGGAGAAGATAAAGGGCTACATGGACAGGGCAGAGCAGATCAAGGCTCATGTCAACCAGTTGAAAGAAGGTAATTAACCTGTAAAAACATTAAATAGCAAACAGGGGGGAGTGGGCAGCTGCCTAGACAAAGCTCAGTTACCCTTGACCCCCTTGTTTGTGGTCATTTTGATACAAGGTCTACATATAGGGTGACCAGATCCCAACAAACCAAAAGTAAGATGAAGAGATTATTTGTGTGGAAAGCAACATGCAAAGTAAAGCTCTTGTGCATATGTCATGTGTATCTAGATTTTAAAAGTAGCACACAATAGACTATACAGATTCAGTTTTACTGTTCTCCTGCAACAGTCTCCTTAAACTCACACACTCCCTCTCTTTATCATAAAGGAAGAATAAATGAACCTGAGGGTGATCCCTGGATTGTATAGCCACAGAAGAAATGTAATAAATGTAGATCGAGGTACTGTCCTTGGCATTACAAATATTCATATAGACTCTATATATTCATAAACTAAAGAGAGTTACACTCAGTGGTTCTTGCTCTTATACTTTAGGTCACCCTTCTTACATTTTCTCAAGCAACAGATGTGAACACATGTCATGACTGTGCCTTCCAAACACCATTTAAATTATTTAAATGTTTAAATGAACAGTTTACTGAAGGACAATGATGTACTTAAAAGTAATTATTCACTTAACCCATAAGAACCCAGATCCATTTTTCCTTACAGAAAAATTATGGGGGATATACAACAGACCAAGAGGCTCACACAGCTGTAAAAAATGTTAAGTGTTTGTTACATGCATGTCACCATGGGTTCTTATGGGTTAAAGTCCTTCAATCCAAACCCAATGCAAAATAAATATTTAATAAACTAGATAAACAAACTGTAATAGTACATCTGGTTACTATGAGGGAATGAAACCTCAAACAGATCTTGTTAATTTTTTTCCGTCATTGCTACAACTGCAGGTGAGCTCACACAGGTTGTGAACTTTCAGCAGCCTGGAAAGCAGCTGACTAAAATTATGACTGCTGTTTTTCTACAACCACATGATATATTTCTGAAATCTCTGAATCGGGAAAAATGATAACACCAGTTTATTACTACAGTCTCTTGATGTACATGTTTGGCTGTGCTGCACAGTGTGGTATATGCTGGTTAATTCAGCTGCTGTTATATTATCCGTTTGGTAATCTTATTTGATTTGAAGTTTAAACATATCCATACACTGTAAACTGGCACATCATTTTTGAGACTTGCGTGCGCTGTGTGGTTTCACATTGTATTCTCCTCCTTGTGAATTGGAAAAGCAAATCTGGCGGAAAAGGCATCTGGCAGAGAATTGACTTTTACCCAAGTTTAAATAGTTTCACATTTTCTTGGTGATATTTACCATATCCTGTTGAAAACTGCAGAACCTTTAACTTTGTTTGACTAATTTTCTTGATCAGGTGTGGTGTCAGGTTATAAAGTGAGTAATGTGTTTAACCCCAAGTGTGCTCAGTTTGACTGACATCAAATGGAGCTCCTGGACAGACATCCCTCTCTGCTTTGTTCACAGCATTGGATAAGTGCCAGACTTTAGAAACCTTAATATATGTGACATGGAATAATAGCTACAGTAACAATGCTATTCAGTCTCCCACAGAGTGGAACAAGTGTTCACCCTATCTACAAGTAATCAAAACAGTTAAACAAAGTGCTTCAGTGGTACATACAGTACTGTGCAAAAGTCTCAAGCAACCCCTCATTGCTTTATATTTTGTTTCCGAGGACTTTTTTGTGCTTTTTTTTTTTTTTAAGTGTCTTGAGCAGTAGTTCTCCAGGCTTTCTAAAGGTCTTTCTTTCAAAGTTTTTCTCTTGACATTGGCTGCTTCTTCACTCATTTTAGTCCAGTACAGGATGATTTTCAGGGGAAAGAAGCTTAACACTGACCTATGAATCCTTCAGGCATAAGAAAGGCACCTGACATAAGGGATGAACCAGTGCGGTGTCTACACAGCTCAGACAACAAAGCAATGAACCCATTTTAAATTATATCTTTATGTACTCTGTGACTAGCAACCTGTGGAAAAGCACATCATTTATTTCAATTTCTTTAGTTGAAGCTCTGAAAAAGGTAAAACAGACACAGTTGACAGGCAAGAAAGAATATTTTTGCACCAACAAGGTGATTCCCAAAGAGCTATTAGTGGAAAATTTGCCATATCTTGGTATGGTGTGCAGTTTGTCCTTAAAAAAATTTGAGGAAACTGGAAAAGTGGTGGGCAAAAAGAAGAAGTGGCAGGCATAAAAATCTATCTACAGTAGATGAACAATATCTAAAAGTCATGTTCTTCAGAAAAAAATCCAGCAAAAACCTGACACAGGACCTGAGAGATGCATCTGACTCTTCAGTTTATCCAGCTACTGTCTGCCGAAGCCTTATCAGAAATGGTCTCAGTGGCTGCCAAGAAGCCATTCTTAAGAAAGGGAAAAACTGAGAAAAGACTGAGGTATGCCAAATTATACAACAGCTGGACTGAAAATCAGTGGCAACGGGTCCTATGAAGTGATGAATGGACATCAACATTACTGAAGTAGTGTGGGATCATCCTAACATAAAACAGAACAAAAGGTAGCCCACATCTAAAGAAGAGCATTGAAATGTCCCTCAAGAAGTCCGGAGAACTATTCCTGAAGACTACTTAAAGAAATGAAAAGAAAGCTTTCTTAAGAAAGTTTAGGCTGTGTTAAAGATAGTATATCAAACATTAACTTTAAAGCTTGTTAAAATTGTACAAACTCTGATTTTACCTTATGTACTGTATTTCCATTTATGTTTGTACATGTTTTAGTAAACTGGTACACCTGTTTCCCCATTTTCCTTGCTACATATAAAGAAATGAAGGGTGGCTTGAGACTTTTGCACAGTACTGAATGTCGCAACCAAATTTGCAATTGATACTTTATACAGTCTAACTGATCCTGTGAATTTCAGTTACTGAAGCCCATTTTTCCTTGTAATCTAGCTGTGGCTAAATATCAACTTTGTATGAATTACAATATTTTCTCAACATTTGGATTTTCAGCCAAAATCAAATTTTAATTTCTATGATATTTCTGTCAGTACTATGAATGCTACACTGCCCATATCCTTCACATTTGCATATACATCTAATTATATACAGTATCCTTTTGGGAGAGATGGAAAGTAACAAAGTAATAAATACTTATTTACTGATTTTGATTATTTTTTATCCTAACAACTTTTACCTCTTACGTTTGAACACAAATGTCTCTACTTTCTACTCCTTCCTTTTTCCAAACAGGCTTGTTGCTTTAGGTTTTAACACATTTAAGGGGAGTCACTGATTATTTCATGTCACTGCAGGTCTTCCCAACATCAAACCAATTTTAATGTAAATGGAGGAAACAATAACACATAAAAGACAATCCTGTTGGTGTATCCATCATTGGTGGATGGACATAAGACACTTTTTAGGTGTGGAGGCAAAATAATTTATCTACAATGTAGTCAACTGCAATTAGAGCCATGTTTTTAAAATAAACTTTTTCTTGGCTTGTGTTCTACATACGATTGTTTGAACTCAGAATAACTAATAGAAGTTAAAATAAAGTTCCTTTCCCCTTGGATTAATACTATTTTAATATTACATTAATATGACATGAGGTTCAATTAGCTTTGCACAACAATAGCTGGTAGAAATTTCTATCAAAGAGCTACATTTTACTTGAAATCATGAAGGGAGTCTGGTGTAAAAACCCATGCCGAATCACATATGTGGATTCATCTGCTGTGCAACCCATAGGAGGAAAAGGGAGAAACCAAAAGTAGCCCACTCTTTAGGCAGGGTGGTAGTCTTGTGTAGAAGTTTACAGGAATACCATAGTTAAGTTTTGGGATTCTGGACAAAGAAAAAACCTAGAGCCATAACTAAAGTAGTGGGATTTCATTACTTTAGATGATCATCTGTGGTGCCAAAACATTTTTTCTCTTTTCCTCCTTGACAGATGGGAAGTATCATGAGCAGATAAGGATATCAGAAGATGCTACTGGTTACAGCTATGAGGTTCTGTTCAAGCCATACATCAGCAGTACTCTCACAGAAGTCTGGGTGGAGGACCCATACATACGGCACACCCACCAAGTAAGAGTTTTGTTTTTATTAAGGTTTAATTCTGATTTTATAAAATAAAATTTTTAAGTGTATGTATTAACGACAGAGGGTATAGATTTGAAACTTGGAATTTCCCCATGTGGGATTAATAAAAAGTGTGTCTTTTTCTTCAAACCACCTCAACAGGCTTCTTTGAAATTTGGAGGAGTAGCAGCTCTAGTCTGAGCCCCTCTTGAATAACAGAGCTCTGCACCCTATTACTGAGGGAGAGCCCAGATACCCTTTGAAAGAAGCTAATTTCAGTAGCTTGTATCCACAATCTTATTATTTTGGTCACTACCCAGAGGTTGTGACTATAGGTGAGGGTCAGAACATAGATCAACTGATAAACTAGCAGCTTTGTTCGCCACAACTGACCAGTACAGCATCTGCATTACTACTAAGTTGATTTTAATGAAACTTTGTGTAGAGGTAGAGTAAGGGATAAGGAAGAACCCATTCATGTTATATTTTATGGTGTGGATATAAATGAAAGTATGGATACTGGACATTTTTACATAAGTCAGACACATCAGTACTAGAAAAGTGCAAGGGGCCCAGACTGTAAGGGTCAGAGTAGACCCTCTACACACCTTCTAATGAAGTAAATTTAATCAAAAGAAGTATGTGAAAGTCCTGTTTCACTGGGAGTGACCAGGAGGGTTAGAGGATATATTAAACAAAGGATGCTGAAGATGAAGCTGCCAAGCAGGAGGAAAAGAAGTAGACCACAGAGAAGGTTCATGGATGTCGTTAAAGAGAAAATGGAGAGGGTTGGTGTGACAGAAGAGGATGTAAGGGATAGGGTGAGATGGAGGCAGATGGTCCCCTCTGGTGAACCCTAAAGAGAAAGAAGACTTTAATTAAAATGTTTGAGAATTTACAGTCTATTGGTTTATTATGATAAAATAAATATAGTGTACTCTGAAAATTGATAAAAGAATACATGCTTTTTTGTGTTATTTTGTAGTATACACATTGTACATTTAGTTTGAGTAACAATGTATATTAATTAATTATAGTTTGAGGATTATAATTTTAAAATCAACACAAAGGTTTGCCAGACTTATATAATGTATCAAATAAACTCCTTGCTTTTCCAGTTGTATAACTTCCTTCGGTTCTGTGAGATGCTGCTAAAAGCCCCCTGCAAGGTGAAAAAGATCCATCTCCTCACGTCACAAGATGAAGTAAGTCATTTATATTATAGGGTTGCACTTTCTATTTAATGCTTTGCAGCCACTGCTGTCGCTTTTGTTCAGGACATGTTGTTATCTTACTGCCACTCATTCCACCCTGCAGGCTGATAGCGGCCAGCAAAACAGCGCTCTGGCCGAGCTGAAAGAGAGTCTTAGTGCTCAGGGAGTGACTCTGGATCTGCAGTACTCCTCCACCATCCATGACAGGGAGATCAGGTACAGCTGATTCATTTACAGCAGCCACTAACATGCAGAATTTTTGTTTTCAAATGGGGTCTTTATGTTTTTGAAATACTTTCCCATTAACACTTTAAGTAATGTGGAAGTAATGTGTTTCACATTAACACATTACTTTCACATTAACACTGCTTTGTTCATAGTGTTGTTTCTCTTTATCTCAGTAAATTAGGCTTTATATCATTTTAAGGTTTGATAATGGTTGGATCATAAAAATTGGAAGAGGGTTGGATTACTTCAAGAGGCCTAAGGTAAGACTGCACACTTTATACTAATTACTATTCATTCATATTTATAGAGGGAAAAAATGGGCCTCTGTGAATTAAGATGTTGAGTTCTTGTTGTCATTATGTCCCACAGGGCCGTTTCTCTATTGGATACTGTGACTATGACCTCAGGAAGTGCCAAGAGACCACCGTAGACATTTTCCACACCAAACACACAAAAACTCTATGAGATTCATGAAGCTAAAATTAGTATTATTTCCAAGCTAAGTCATTTAATTTACTTACCAACCTTCCAAACATGGACACATCTGCAGTGTTGTTAGAACTGCCTTAAATTACAGGTGCCTGGGGATTGATTTTTTAACAAAAGGAGGTACTGCTGCACTGGAATGTCTTAAATTTCTGCTAACTGTAATGTTAAATCTTTTTTAGTCTGTGGTTAATTTGTTAAACTTTTTTTCAGTTTTATTTTATTCATGCAAAATAGGGATTTTTTTCATTAAGGGGGCTTTTCCATGCCTCTTCCTCCTCTTTTTTTTTACTTTCTATAAATTATTACGGTGAGCTTCTTACAAAATGCTTTTAGGATCCTTTGGCACAGTCTGGTAGAAAAAATAATTATTTTAAAACATATTTTTCAGGATTGTTTTTATATCATTGGAAATGTCTTTTTTGATTGCTTACTGTTTATTCAGTGCCTCACATTTAAACTTTACATTCTAAAATTAATACACACTGAAAGCACTCTTAACAGTAAAATGTCTTACAGGAGTGCTCCCTTTTGCCCTACTTATTTATTAGTAATTGAGCTTCAAGGTAAAGACATCCTTGGCCATTTCCGGTTGAAGAGAAGGGTACTGAGCTGATACTTTTGCTGGGTTAAAGAAACCAAACAAACACCTAAATGTTTTATTTGTGTTGAAAAATGAATAAAATGTTAGTTTTTAAAATTTTGTATAATGCTGTGGCATTAATGCTAAATAAATATTAAAATTGACCAGAATGTGCTAATTTATGAGATGCTTTCTTGTGTCCCACAGAACAGAACACATTTTGATGTCGTAACACATTCAAGGCACCAATAACGAAATAAAAACAGTGAACCAGAGGGTTAAAAGTTTTTTGTTATAGTTGTATTAATAACCTTAATACTGATACATAGAAGAGCGTACTTGCAGTGAGCTTTTATAGTCATCTTCTGGCCATTTTGCACACCGCAAAAAGAAGTGGTCAGTATAGATCGACCCTTCAGTATCAGGTTATATCTATCACAAGCCTACTCTTTAACATGTAGAAATTGTTTTTGATTTAAATGTAGTCATTTACATGCATATTAAACACACAAACACGAATCCCATTTTGCTTTTTGCAAATCTAATTTACAGAACAATCTAGGCTTAAGGTGCATTCGCCACCCGTTTCATAGCTTTCATCCGTATCACATGGTCTTTATCAGCAGATTGAGCTAAACTTTTCTGAACAGTAGTGGGCCTCATGTCTATATTTTCACTGTCAAGAATGTTTTAAAGCTGTTTTTTTCTGGTTTGCAGATAATCGAAGGATTATTAACAAATTGCTAGTCATGTGCGTGTTTAGTATCTTTGCTGGTTTTTATGCCACAAAACTGCATTTCAACCATAGCCACTCTTTCCTTTTATTTCATCTTCTGCTTACTCCGAGCAAGTTTAAAAATAGTTAAAACTGGTTTAAAGGGTGTCATTTGAGTGTTCACATACCATTCCTAGCATTCATGAAAAATCACTGATATTTAGTTAATGATTACCATCAAAACAGATAAAAATAGACACCTAAAACCACAAGAGCTTGTAGCTCTGCCTATAACTGTAGGGAAAAGTTAGTAGGCTATGATACAGTGAAGTAGTAGTTTATTCAGGGCTTTCAGATATTGGTTAATTATGCTTGGATAAATCAACTAAGATTTTAATGAAAATCTCTTGACAAAATACTCCCCTATAAAAAAATGGAAAAAATATTTCCCTCATGTAGTTTTCATGGGAAATTGTTTACTAAAATGAATGGTAACAATTGTGAATTCAAACAGTGCTGTGATCGGATTATCTATCGGCCTTAATCTCGATGTGCACAGTCCTCATCTGGGCTCTGAGAGGAAGAAATTATAATCCATCAGGACACCACATAAATCAGAGACTAGCATGTATTGTAAAAAAGAATATCAGTTCAGTACCTTTGCTTTCTTTCTGGTAAGGGGACAAAGGCTGTATTGATAAGAAGAAGCAGAGGGTGCAACAAACATGCAGTTTACTTCATTATCCATAAACTGTCCCTCCATAGTATAGGACATATTAGTTCTAATTATATCACGTCCTTATTATAGGACAAAACAAGATTTCATGCTTATTTTCATTTATGTGTAGATTACAGACAATAAACCTATGAACGACGGAATTAAATAAACCACATCTCAGACTGTTATGTCACTGTGGTCTCTTATCATGATGGCTTGTTGCATGTAATCCAGATGTCACCAGCTGGATTTATATTCTGGTGGAATAGACAAGGATTTGTTCATAAGGAGACTCTCAGGAGATGCTGCTTAGCCACACACCCAGACACATGGATGCAGATGCAAAGGTTTGCATTCCAGTTTCTACAGCCCCCCTTCTCACTGATTTTAGCCTAGTGGCCTAGATTAGTGCTTCCATCCCTGAATACTGTCCTGTGTGAATGTGCAGGAAATAGGACCCACAGCTCCAAAACAAGGTATCATTCCACAGTTTGTAAAATGTGTGTGGGACATCTTATCTATGTTTAGTGGAAGAGTCACTTTTTTGTTTTAAGATTATTTTTCATCATTTTATGAAAAGGGGTTTAACACTGGAAATATGGAGAAACAAAGGTCCAAGGCAACCTATAGTTAAAAATATGGGGTAGACATTTAAAAGACTACATCACTAGGACCATGGCCAAACTGGAAGTGTGTTTGATGAAAATGAACAATCATGTCTGTTTCATGTACTTAACTGGTGATATGTGGAAAAAATGAATAGACACATAAAAAAACAAATTTAAAATTATATAAAAGAAAAATGTTACTCGACCTTATTAATAGTTATCCACTGGCTCATTCATGCTTGTTTTTATTTATTTATATAACTTTTGGCGACAAGCACATAAATAGCCTCCCCTCTTTGATCATCTGAAGGAATGAGCAACCCTGTGCAATATGTAAACAGTCCTATAAGCCATAATTCCTATATTCATGCCCTCTTTCTAACTGGAGCTTTATTTTTTTTACCCTCTACTCTCGTTTCTGGGCCTAAAATCAGGTTAGCGTTTTATAAGGAGCTTAGCGCAGAGGGCCACAGTGTGCCACTAATGTAATAGAGCATCTCTCTCACTCTCCCTCTCTCTCTCACACACATTCTCATCTGTCCTCTTTTCTCTTGTGCATTTGCTCACCCTGTCATGAAGTGACCTTCTGTCTCTCTCCTTCTCTCTCTCCCTCCCTCTCTTTCTTTTCTCCCTGAGTATTTTTTTTAACTTCTCTCACTCCCTTCCCTTGGCATCTCCCTCCATCTGCAGATGTGGTAAGCCTCAGGTTTAAACATTAAACATTAAGGCAGGAACGCAGCTAAGACGAGACAACTGTGACGAGAGGAGGAAAATCAGGAAGAAAAGTAGAGGTGTTGGCTTTAGATATCTGGTAAGGTTATCATTTTTTATCTGGACTGAGTGTGAATGTATGTGTGTGTGTTCCAGGTGACATTCCCTATGAATGTCAGGTGGATTTTTTAGGCGGGGAAGTTTCAGATGAAGTCCTTGTGGATTATTACAGTGTTGTGAAATCTTACAAGGATCTCTCTGCAATGTCAATAATCCATCGGATTATCCTCTGTTTTTCTGGGAGTTGTAGTTTGGCTCAGTGAACAGCGAAACCACAGGGAACCTGATTCATGAACACTCTAGTTTCATTCCCTCTAGGGAGAACTAAAAAGCCTGAGGCTCACAATTTTTGTTTATTATATCTTTTTTAAAGTCAAGTATGGCATTAATGACAACTTTTTGAGGATCAGGAATGATTCACATGCAGATGTTGTTTTAAATAGGGTGTACACAGTGGCCTGAGAGGTGAAATGTGGACTTTGTTCATACAAAGCATGAAACATAATGTCTTATCAGACAGGTATAAAGTCTTGCAGTGTAGTTGTCTGATATTCCTTATCTACACAAGAAGACGTGTATGTTAAACATATTTGAAAAAGATCTTCAGGGTATAATCGAACAAACCAAACAAAGCAAACAGCTGAGCTGATCTTGCATCAAGTCACACATCAGCCCTGTCAGGATGTTTGTCAGACAATAAAGCTCTAAGTAAATCTGCCTGTGAGCAAGATTTCAGCTTTTGCTTTGTTAATCAAATATGTTACTCAGGCTTAAATGCTTTCTGACACTGTGATATTTATGCATACTCCACCTTCAGTGCAATGTCATCTTTGAATTCCAAACACCTTCTCCCTGAGCTACAGTACCCCAGCGTGTTTATTCTTGGCAACACTGTATGTAATGTTGCTTTATAATTTGTTGATCTTAACGATCAACCCCACCTACTCACAGTAAAGGTTAGTAGCTGTCCCTGATAATGAACAGTAATAAACCTTTGAACTTAAGTCCATGTCTGTTCCTGCAAGAAAACAAGCAGAGGATTTTCCACTGAACGCTTTCCTGTCATATGTTCTGCACCTCTTCTAGAGGTGAGACTGATGGAGTCATTTTCTGGAGATACAGAAGAAAGCACAGAGGACATCCCAGGTGAGATTATCTTCCTGTAGTTTAACACGAAAGTGCTATGATCAGTGTAGGCTCATTGTCATTAAGTGAAATAATTAAAATGTAAAGAAACATATGATCATTAGGGATAGGACATAGGATGTAAAGAGGCGATTATGTGAGGTCTTCATCGTGTGTGAGCTGCTGTGACCAGGATTTCTCTCTATATCTCAATCTCTGTTAGGACGTAAAAAATCCAAGGTTAAGAATCTGAAAACTCGTCTCTTTGGGAGAAGCAAGAGAACAGGTGGAGAAGGAAATGCCAAACTCAGCCAGTCAACCAGTGACATTACTGTAGGAAAAGGACTAGGTTCAGAAGAAGATTTGCTGTGAGTGTCCTACATGACAGGAAGCCTTTCTAAATTTTTTTGTTTCAAATTAATTTTCTTGTTCTTAATTTTAATCATCCCTTCACTGTTTCCCTGTAGATACCCACAAGGCATGATGGGCTCACGGGCATTGTCCCATGACAGCATCTTTCTAGATGATCAGGTCCTGACAGACCCTGATCCAGATAGGGTCTTATCCCAGGAGAATGTTCACAGCAAAATCAAAGCTCTGCAGGTAAAGCCCTTTTATTCCAGAACTGTTGTTAAAATTTAAGTGGGGAGTGACTCTATTAGAAACACATCATGCTGTGCTCTGCTGTCATAGATGAAACTTCAGCAGCAGAAAATGCATTTGGGGCCACCACCTATGGTTCTGCCAATCAGACGCCCCGAGAATCTGGATAGCCATTCACAGGACTGTCTTACCCACAGTCCTCCTGATAAGTTAGGACGAGACGGCGCATCTCAGGAAGCCCTTACCAAGGTGAATAATGAGGTGATACAGGTTGGTCAGTTTAACATCACATTTATGGATTTGAGAGTAAAATTTTAAGTAGTTCTCTTGATTTTGAATTTACACTAGTATATAAGTTAGCAAAAAAAAAAGCAGATGGTGTTGTGCTCATATGTTTTTAATTACTAACGTAACTTATAAAAAAAGTTGGTGCTCCATTATTTTCTACTAAAATTATAACTTTTTAAAAATGGGACATAAATGTCTAATGTCATTAAAATATATTAGCATGGTAATCCCTAAAACAGCTGGTCTCTGCAGTCACTTTTTACTTAAATAGGACTAAGTAGTGCATTTGCTAGGGACTATTTTCAGACACAGATTAATACACAGACAGGGCACTTGTGAGGATTTACGATATATGTGGGACTGAATCAAAATATATTACAAGGGCCATGTTGCTTGTATGAAAACAGTATCATTCATTGCAATGGTGAGGCTCAGTTAAGTTTCTTTAGTCATATTAAAAATGGAGACTCAGTGGTGGAGCCAGGCAGTTTTTATAGGGGTGGACCATTGCTTATTGGAGTGGCACAAAAACTGATGCCATCCTGTTTTTTTCCATGGAAAATCACTGCAGATAAAACAGCCAAATTTATTGTTAACTCACTGCCATCCTTTGTTTATTTAGAAACGACTGCAATATAGAAGTACACCATGAGACTCATAAAATAACCTTAATAATATAAACCTCAATTGAGGTTGTATATCAAGTTACTCTTTTTAATTCTTAAAGAATGTAAGATAATTTGGTTTTAAATTGGTGGTTACACTGTCAACATGTGTCCACATGTTCCCATTGTGTAGCTGTTTACACATCTGCTTAACACATGATAGGTCTCCAGTTTGCAACCCGGAGGAGACATAAGCCCAGCCTTTCAGGTCACAAGCCAAGGTACTCCTTGGGCCAGTCCCAAACCTGTATAAAGCAGGAGTGTTGCATCAGGGTAGGAGTAAGGAAGTCTGTGCCAAATCATATATACAGATTCAGCCGCTGTGGTGACCCCCTTGGGGGGAAAAAGAGAGCAGCTGAAAGTACCTTCTACTATTAGAATGTATCTCTGCAGGGGGCAACCAGATGTAAGTCTGTGGTGGCTGTGCCTACCCCTGGTCATCCTTTGGCTCCACAACATATAGAATATCAGTTTTGTAATAGACTGTATTAAGAAAAGAATGTGATAAATAAATGCAATAATCAAAAAGTTTTAACTTTTATGATGTGTATTTTGTGGATCTTTTTCTTTACTGTTTATTTGTTGTTTTTTCTTCGCAGGCTATATCTCAGCCAACATCTCGTGCCCTCTCACCCATCCCCAAATTTGCACCCACCAAATCTCTACCCTCAACTCCATCCCATTCTTTTTCTCTTTCTGTCCCCTCCATTTCTTCTTCTGCTGCTGCTGAGGCACCATCAGACTTCAGCACACCAGCTCAATTTACTCCCTGTTTGGACACTTCTGCTGCACGCCACCGAATGTCGATCAAACCCAGAAACCAAAGGGCCAGTACTAAGAAGAAAATCGCTGTGGTAAGTGACCATACGTATTTCTCTGCTTTGTATGCTCTTCATTTTCTGAAAAAAAAAAAAAAGTAACTTCCCCCCGGGGATTAATAAAGTATTCTGATTCTGATTGTAGTTTTCCTAACACTGATATCTCTCTTTGTGTTTGCAGCCTGATTCTCAGTCTCTTTTAGATACTCTAAACAACATTGACCGATCTGAGTCTGTTAAAGAAAAAAAACAGCATCTTGGTGCACAAGAGAGACTGACAGTGGAAACAAAAAAAGAAGAAGTTGGCAATCCATTTGTATATCAGTGTTTTCCTTCAGAGTCTGCAGAGGTGGCACCGATCATATCAGAGGCATTACCCAAATCATCAGGCCAAAGTTTTTCTAAACAGGACCATGTTATTTCTGGAACAGTAGCCTCCCAGGTACTTCGAGTTAAACCTCACAGGCGTTTGGACTCAACATCCAGTGAACGGCCACATTCATCCTTCATGGAGTCAGGACCAAAGGAACAAAGAGAAGGAGAATTTGAGAAACAAATAATGTCTCATGATGAAGAAAATATTCTTTACAAGCCTGGAATGACTGAAGTTTCCTGTGACCTGCCTTCCTCCAGTTTCAGCTCAATGGTGACTTTCACGTCTCACTATCATAACCAGCAGGTTCAAGGTGACAGCGAGACAATAAGAGGAATAAGAAGACCCACCCCAGGATCTGGCTCTTTCCATTTCTCCATGACCGCATCCAAAAACCGAGATGGAGAAAGACCCCGATCAGGCAGTTTTTTAGGAGTGCTGGAACGGACTGAAGCCAGGCACAGGACAATCAGGGGAACAGAGGAGAAAAGCATGAGGGAAAAAGAGGAACTTAAAGATGTCCAGCCCACAGAGGGCCTTTTTGTTTTAGGAAAGCCTCAGCAAGAGGGGGCAACACCGAAAGCCTCAGCTATTCCCTGGGACAGAAGAGACAGCCTCAAAAAGGTGGAATCAGCGACACCATCTAAAGGAGTACCCACAGATGCAGGTGCTGTCGAGGCAGAGGAGGTGGAGAGCAGTCACGAAGAAGTTGAAGAAGCAGTGGAGGCAAAGGAGGTCCAGGAAGAAGAAGGGAAGAGATCATTTGGTATCAAGCTGCGCTCCACATCTCAGTCACTTAGATTTAGGTCTGATACTACTCCTAAATGCCATTCAAAGACAGCGCTGTGCGAAGACCAATGTGACAAACAAAAACTTCAGGAAGTTAACGAAAATGCCAGTTATACGCGTAAAAAGTTGCCAGCAAACGAGTCTTGGACACCACCCTCTTCTAGAGAGGTCAGACCAACAGGTGAGTCTTTGAGAACTGCTAATATCACCATTTAGAGGACATATGTGACAAATGCAACTATAGAAATTAGACCAAAAAGAAAAAATAAAGTAAAAGAATTTGGAAAAAAAAGCCCAAAGTTGAAAAAGAAGGGTAATTAATCTTATATACAGAACAAAAATATAATGTATATTATGTCTGTGATTGAATATGATATAGATTATTTTTAATTTGCAGATTGCTTTTAATTTACTATAATAGTATAACAGCTACTTCCAGCTATTCTTTATTTCCTTATAGAGTTAAATAGTGCACAGATACATGCTGTTGTTATTGTTGCTGTGAAACAAGATAAGTTTCACATGGTAAATTATCACTCTAGGAAGATAAGATTTTTACTGATCACAGGGGAACTTTGTACTCATTAAGCCACCACCCAGGCAAACTTTAACAGTGCTGCCAAGCATATCTAACAGATTTGTGTCACTCCTTAGATCCAGCCCCATCTGGCTTCTCCATCCCAGTCAAGCATATTGCTCCATTTACCAGTGAACCTCACATCATCCTTGCAGAAGTTCAAACGATCTCTGCACACCCCAAAGAAGCAGAAACTACACCCCAGGAGCCTCAGTCTTCCCCCCAGACAGCCTCATCCGAGGTGTCTTGGATGGCACTGGCCATGGAAAAGACAAGGAGCCTCCAACAGCTTTTCACTAGTAGATTCCCTAGAGATTTTACAGGCAATTTACAGGCAAACATGCAATCTGCAGTTCGACCACAAGCACAAGAGCGGGTAACAAATCAAACAGAGACAGTGGCTGGGACACAAATACCAACACAGACTGAGAGGGCTGCAAGTCAACTATCAGATGATTCAGTAAAAGCAGAATCAGCTCCAAGTGGAAGCCAAGCACAGATTATCAAAACATCATTGCAACAGAAGACATCTCCTGTACTGTCAAATGCCTCCAGAGAACCAAAAATTTTAAAATATAGCAGTGAAGACCAGACAAATACAACTAAGTCACATTCAGTGGTTGTGACTAGTCCATGGACAGCCCAGTCTCACTTGCACTCTTCTTCACAAACAGACAGTCCATCTCAGTTTGCACAAGGGAGTGCCACACAGTCTTTTGTGCAGTCTTACTTTTCCTCAAGCCAGCAGCAATCATCCTGGAGGAATCGAAGTCTCCAGTGTGCCCAACAGCTCAAAGCCACGTCTTCAGCTCTGACTTCAGCTTCTGTTGCCTCACCAGCTGTAGGTTCAAATTCAGTTTTTGCCTTGGGAATTGGCGAAAGAGAAGCCAATGTGAAAAAAGAGGGTCCCCCTCTCACAACAAGAAGAGCAGTTTGGTCTGGTTCTGTAAGCGAGAAGGCTGCTTTTTTAGAGAAACGAGCAGAGAGGACCGCACCATCTGGACCCAAGGGGGTTTGTGGTACTTCTTTGTAACTGCTTTCAAATCATGTGTGATAGCCCATTCTCTTAGTACTGCCTGACCTCCCTTTGCTGTCTACAGCAATCAGATCTAAGCCCATATGAAAATATATATCTTTTAAAAAAATGCACCAACAAAAGCAAAGTCATTTCAATAGACCTGTGAACTTCAAGAGTGTACTCTAGTTGGTATCTGTAACAGAAGGTGTAGTATCAGTTGTAGTGAAGCAATACATCACCCATTTTAGCATTTGGTTTAGTTATATTTTTTAGTCATGATGGAAGTTTTTTGAACTGATAAACTGCCTGGCACTGTTGGCAAGCCAAATTTATTGTTGGTTTTGGACTTCTTATTGCACTGAAATACAGATTATCACCTTATATTACCATGATTTTGAGCAGGCAGGATACCCTGAGTATATGTACTAACATCATATTTTTCATAGGTGGATTGGAGGAAAACTTATACAGAAATGCAGACATCAGGTGAATCCCCGACCTTGGTAAAAACCACACCTGTAATCAAAGACACTGCGCCAGAGGAAAAACAAGGGGTAAACCTTTCAGGTGTGTTTACACATACTATTCATAAATGATTACTGTATAACCACCTTTTAAGATTCAGTATCTTCACATGCACCAATGTGATATAGAGTTCTGCACTTTTTTTCCTTTTTTTTTTTTTTTTTTTTTTTTTTTTTTTTTTTTAGAGTCAAGCCCCACGAGATTTCCAGAAAGGTCTCGTGAGGACAAATGGTCACTGAAAAATGCAGCGTCTTCTTCATCACCATCATCATCACCCACACTGCCGTCAGTGCTGCAGTCCATGTCTGACAGCGGTCAACCATCCTGGATGGAACTAGCCAAGAGAAAATCAATGGCCTGGAGTGATAAGACCATGGACTAACAAGAAAACATGGCTATCAATAGCCCTCTATATAACCATAAAGACTAATACTACCTTTATTGTGGTTAATGTGTAGGCTGTTTGGTGAGGCTCTCAGACAGCTGTTGATCAAATTCTGTTGTGAATTTTTTTTTTTTTGAAGCTGTTGTGTTTACACATTGTTTGAATTTAAGTGTAAAGTGTTACTCTTTTATTGAGAGGGAGGGGAATAGAATATACAGTGAACGTTCATTATAATCCCTATGCACCATACCCACTTAAGATGATGTTTCATGTGATTCAGCATTTCACTGCTGTGAAATAATAAAATTTCTAGTGATGATATAGTTTTTATGTTGTTGTTAAGTATCTTAAATTGAGATGTCCAAATGAAGTAATGACTAAGTTACATTATGCACAAATTTGCTTCATATCCCTTCAACACCACCTGAAACACACTGTCAAACTACTAAAACTAAACTGTTGTTTCAAATATTGCACTTCTTAAACATTTTGTGTACACAATGGTCAAAACAGAAAAATGTCCCAGCTCTACCTGTTTAACTTTCAATCTAGCAGTGAAGCAGGGAAATTTACTTCTTCACATAGTCTATAGCCCCACCTGCAGGCCAGATCTTAAAAGTTGTCCCAAGCCATACAGCATTACTGCAAATATGGTTTAAAGTGCCCTCTAACACCATATAAATCACTACTGTAAATAAAAAAGATAATTGTGGCGGACATTTTCAGGACCCTGTCAAGTTCTTACACTCCAAATATGGAATACCTGGACGTTAGTATAGGACAGTGACAGCGTTAATCAATAATGTTATTAGTAACACCTGTTTTTTTCTGTTGTGACAAGTGTGACATATAAAGATCATTTAAGTGTAACTGACTTTACACCCACACAGGAGAGACATCCTCTTGATACTGTATAAGGGTGCACAAAGTGCATGATATCTCTATCAGCCAGTTTTGCATATAACTGAGCAGAAAAAAAAATATGATGGACTTTCATTTATGTAGTGCTTTTCTAGTCTTACTCAAAGCTATATAAACTAAAATTCACATTTTAACTAAACATTCATACTGTGCTTTATTCTATACAATTCAAGCACTTTGTCTGCCTCACAGTTGTGCCCAATTTAGAATCAATATGTCTTTGGACTGTGGAAGGACACCAGAGTACCTGTAGGAAACCTACGCAGGCACAGGGAGGACAAGCAAACTCTACACATAAAAAGCATTAGCTGGGACTCAAACCAGTAACTTTCTTGCTGTGCTACCCAAAATAAAGAGGGACATCTGGCCATCCTAACTGTGCTACACAATCCTTACAGGACTCCCAACAGGAGTAGACTTACAACATCAAATAGAACACTAACCACCTTCACCCAGTATGTGAGCTGTCCCACCAGAGGTAAGAGAGACAATAGATCTGCTGCATGCAAACCTCAAATCCTCAAAGTTTGTGCCCCCCAGCTTAAGGACTAAAGACCTGTGGTACTTGCATCACACGTCATGAAGACACTGGAGAGACTCATCTTGGACCAGCTCCAGCCCATGGTCAGCCCCCTAATGGACCCCCTCCAGTTTGCCTACCAGCCCTGGCATGGTGTTGAGGATGCCATTATTTACCTGCTCAGCAGCTTCTACACTCACCTGGACAAGCCACTGAGTACTGTGAGGGTCATATTTTTTTACTTCTTCAGTGCATTCAATACCATCAGGCCGGCTCTACTGGGTGAGAAGTTGTCAGCGATGCAGGTGGATGCCTCGCTTGGATTATAGATCTACCTGACTGGCAGGCCACAGTATGTGCGTCTGCAGCACTGTGCATTGGGCAATGTAGTCAGCAATAGTAGAGCCCAGCAGGGGACTATTCTCTTTCCTTTTCTAGTCACCTTCTACACCACATACTTTAGTTACTGCACAGAGACTTGCCACCTTCAGAAGTTTTCTGATGACTCTGCAGTAGTGGGGTGTATCAGAGAGGGTGATGAGGAAGAGCACAGGACTGTAGTGGACAACTTTGTCATATGGTGTGAACAGAACCCTCTGCAGCTTAATGTGACGAAGACTAAAGAACTGGATGGGGACATGAGAAGGACTAAAACACCAGTGACCCCTGTTTCCATCAATGGGGCCTGTGTGGAGACAATGGAGAACTACAAATATTTCGATGTTCACACTGACAATAAACTGGACTTCATTAAACACACAGAGGCTATCTACAAGAAGGGCCAGAGCTCTCTCTATCTTCTGAGTCAACTTAGGTCTTTCAATATCTGCCAGACAATACTGAGGGTGTTTTAGGAGTCTGTGGTAGCCAGTGCCATCCTATATGCTGTTGTGTGCTGGGGTAGCAGACTGAGAGTAGCGGACACCAACAGACTCAAAAAACTAATTGGCAAGGCCAGCAATGTTGTGGGTGTGGAGCTTGATTCCCTGACAGTGGTGTCAGAAAGGAAGATGCTGTTCAAGTTAAGGACAATATTGGACAATCCTTCACACTGTCTCCATGACATGCTGGACAAGCACAGGAGCACGTTCAGCAGCAGACTCATTTTACCACCATGCACCACAGAATGCCACAGGAGAATATTCTGACCTGTGGCCATCAAACTCATTAATTCCTCCCTGTGATACCTTGTTTAGTTTCTTTTAATCTTGTACATATTGTATATAGGGTTTAACTTTGAAGTTATTTAAGTTACATATTGCAGTTTATACAGACATGTTTATCTATTTTAAATTTCATTTTCTGCCTTTCAAATTTAGATTTATTTATATATAACTGAATGTCTGTAACAAAATGCAATTTCCCCCCTGGCTTTAATAAAGTATTCTTATTCTGATTCTGAAACTCAAGGCTCCATGTTTTTTAATGACTTTTCCTTTAATCAAATATAAATATTCTCGATTTCATGTGCATCGATCAGTATCCAACAGATATTCTGTATCACTTTACAAATCTTCATCCTTCCATCCATTTAAAATAATGCACAAAAGGTTGAAACAGAATATGACTGCCCATCATGAGGTGGGATGCCAGTGAGGTGAAAGATGTTAAAGAAATATTTAATATAGATTAAATTTACTCTGTGAAAGATAGTTAAGTGGAGAGCTACTTAAGAACACCTTGTACAAATCTGACAAACAAACAAAGGAAGAAAGGCCTGACAAAGAGCGACTGAGCGCTGTAGCTGTCTTTTCAACTCTGTGCTTTTGCAACAAGACATAATGTAATCTCTCCTTGAGACGGAAGGATTTTTATAACCTGTGCTGGCTGGGCCTTGAGCAGGAGAAGAGAGAGGCTGAGTGAAGGCTGTTTATCCTGTGGTGTCCTTGATATAAACATGTGAAAAATCTCTGTTTTTTTTCTTTCTGCTAAATCAATACAAAGACATTCGGCCTCTGAACAATGTTGAAGCACTACAGCAAAAGTTTTTCATCCTGCCTCTATTCATAAATGTGTCCTTCAGTGCAACAGAGCAAGGGACACTGAGGTCCTGCTTACTGCTATTTCATGAATGTAGCTATGCACTCAATGTCATCCTTTTTCCACACCAAAGGCAACCTTCAATGAAGCCCCTCATTTAAGCATTTGAGGGTATTTTGTACGTGGCTACACCAAAACTGCTCAAACCTTTATAAGATAAACTAAGACAATGACAAAATGACAAAACTATTACTGAACTGGATGATGTAGTAAATGAATTTAATAAATTATTTGTAAATGTGAGACCAGACCTTGCTGCAAAAATCTCAGATCCAGGACCATTTGTGGAAAGTGCTTCTTGAACAAAATCCTCATACTATGTTTTTAACAGCAACTGCTAAAAAGGAAATTGTTGATATAGTCCAGCTATTTCAAAATAAAACCTCCACAGACTGGAATGGTATTTACATGACACTTTTAAAAAAAGTAATAGATGGTATTTCTAAACCTTTAACATACATCTGTAAATTATCCTTAGAAACTGGTACATTTCCAACTCATGAAAATGGCTGAAGTCATACCCCTGTACAAAAGTGAAGATAGACACCAACTCACAAATTACAGGCCTGTTTCACTGCTGTCACAATTTTCCAAAATACTAGAACATTTTTCAGTAACAGATTAGATAGATTTCAGTGATAAACATTGAATTTTAACAGATAGTCAATATGGTTTCAGAATAAACAGATCTACACTTATGGCATTAATGGAAATGATTAAGACCATCACAAGTACTATAGATGAAAGAAAATGTGCAGCTGGAATTTTTGTTGATCTAAAAAAAAGCATTTGACACAATAAATCATGACATTTTATTAAATAAATTAGAACATTATGGCATTAGGGGTGTGGTATTGGACTGGGTGAGAAGTTACTTGAAAAACAGGCAGCAATTTGTGAATCTTGGTGAATATCAGTCACAGTGCTTGGACATTTTTGTGGAGTCCCACAAGGGTTGGTACTGGGGCCAAAGCTGTGTATTCGCTATATCAGTGATATATGTAAAACATCCAGAGTACTGCAATTTATTTTGTTTGCAGATGACACAAACATTTTTTGTGCTGGAGAGGATTTGCAGCAGCTTTTGAATACTGTTACAGAAAAAGTGGCTCATTCAAAAATGTGGTTTGATTTAAACAAATTATCATTAAATCTGAATAAAACTAAATTTATATTATTTGGGAATTATAGAAAAGACCTAGCAGTAGAAATAATGATAAATAATACTGAATTAGAGCAAGTTTATAATATAAAATTTCTTGGTGTGACTATCCACAACAAAATCTGCTGGAAACCTCATATTAAAAATATACAAACTAAACTGTCAAGAAGTATTTCATTACTGAGTAAAGCCAAACACCTTTTGAGTTACAAGTCACTACACATCCTTTACTGTTCACTTATATTACCATATTAAGATTACTGTGTAGAAGTTTGGGGCAGCACTTATAAAACATCACTTCAACCATTATGTAACCTTCAGAAAAGAGCAATCAGAATCATTCATCATGCGGGATTAAAAGACCACACTTGTATTCTGTATTTCAAGTCAAGAAGTTTGAAGTTTATAGATCTTAATAAATACAAAACTGCACTAACTCTGCATAAAGCCAGAAAAAATATGTTACCAAAAAATATTCAAAGTCTGCTTGTTAATAGAGAGGGAGGTTACAACTTCAGGAGTAAATTAAATTCTTAGACACTTTATGCAAAGCCAAATGTTAAATCTTTTTTTGTTAGCTGTATTTGTGGAGTTAAGTAGTGGAACAGTTTACCAGAGGGACTGAAACAGTGTCCAAGCAGAATTCATTTTTAAAAGATATTTCGAAACATGCATTTAGAACACTACAGAAAAAAACCTTTGATAAGAAGGAATGAAAAAAGTATACATTAATTTATATTACCTGTGTGTGTGTGTGTATTTGTGTATATACGTAAGTATTTGTATCTGTGTATGTCTGTGTGCACATGTATGTGTGTTCCACCTAAGTATTGAAATTATTTATATATTTATATACTTCTTCCTACTCCTTTTCGGATTCACAGCTGGGGACTTTTTCTTTTTTTTTTTGTTTGTTGCTCTTTTGTGTGTATACAAATACATTTTATTCTGTCTTCTTTTGTTTACATGTCCAAAATAAACTAAACAAGTAAACAAGACACAGCCTTTGCTCCAAACTTTTTTCATTATTCAGGCACAATTTTGCTCAGTCTGACATCTTCTTTGCTTGCTTCCTGTCTGGTTAAAGTCCTCTGTAATCACCTCTGATTTCCCCAGAGTGCTCTTCCGCTCCCTCTTTCAGGTAGCAGCCAACACTAACTTGTGATCCATCTTAAGAGCAATTAAGACAAACCTCTAATTCATCTGTTTTACCACAACCTGTCCTTCTTAGTCTCTCATTCACTGACACCCCCCACCCCCCACCCTCCTTTGGTGACAGAAGCAAGGAGAGCACTGAGTCATGACATCATAATTCACCAGCTCCAGTTTTCATGGTTAAATCAATATCAGTGTGTCCGAGTCAAGGTTGGAGGCTGGCCTTCACAGCTCAGCTCTTCCTACTTCTTTCTCATAGAAAATCATATAAATTGTCTCTAAAATAATTAAGCCTTCAGATCCATCTCTGGACTTTTTTTTTTTTTTACCAGCTTCTGCCTGACAAACCGCACTGCCAGAGAGTCAAGGTAATGCTGAAAATAAAGCTGGTCTCTTTTGCCTTCTCCGTTTTTGCCTCTCGCTTCCCTTTTCTCTCACTCCCACAGTTAATAACACAGCCTGTCTGATTAATAAAGGATACTGGCTTTTTCATTATGCTTTTTGTATAGCCTGATAAATTGTGCCAGCAGTCGGAGGTGCTGGGTTCACACATTGTGTTTTATCTGAGCCTTTCTTAACCTCTCACAGGTGAGTAACAGAGATGAAAGCTGCTATTGTCCAATGTGTGTGTGTGTGTGTGTGTGTGTGTGTGTGTTTTTTG
>VUQH01003892.1:0-12539 GCA_015106775.1 Etroplus canarensis | reverse complement strand
GGAACGCCACCCACCCCCCCCCCCCCCCCCCCCCCACACCCACACACACACAAAACCTTTGCATATATGTAAGAGTTTTACTCTGAAAAACATTCTTGTTCCTGTCTGTTTCCTCTGTGTTTTCCTTCTCATTGGGGCCTATTTTCTCTTCTGTTAGGCCTTTAATTGTTCTGAAGAGTAAAGAGTCTATTAACGCTGTGCCTGCTAATAAAACTACAGCTTTCTAGCAGGAGGCTGCTGATAGGTAATAGCCACCAGCTTTTCTTGTGGCTGATGATTTGTTGTGTGTGTTTGCCTGAGTTTGCATCTTTTATTTAAAAAAATACAAAGGAAATTCCAGCGTCTGAGGCCCATTTATTTATTTATTTATTAATTAACAGTTTTTTGTTGGTGTTTGCATAGACTGGAACCATGTGAACTTTACAGCCCCCTTTCAGCACCCTGTCTCCAACAAAAATGTCCACAGGCTGTATTTTATAGAGTTAAACGCTGTCTTTAACTTAAAATCTTCATCCTTTTGCCTTCAACTAAGTCTGTTCCTGTCTTTTTCCTCTGCCCCAGTTTCTGTGTTTTCTCTTGGGGTTGGCAGACATCAGTAAATCTGCTTTCTGTTTCTATGTTTATGAGTGTTCAGACACCCATTGTAGGTAGTGTTTATCCCCAGGAGATGGCAGTGTTTGTCAGCTCTCACCCACCGATGTGTTCATGTTGCCAAGCAAATGTCAGGCTTCAAATGAAACCCCCCTGGCTTTAAGCCAAACTGTTTCTTATAGCAGCACCCTTAAAAAAAAAAAAAAAAGTTTACCTTTGCTTGGCATTTCTGGCTCTATCTGAAAAGAGAGAATGGTAGTGAACATGGAAAGCAAGCACACAACACAGTTCTTCAGCCAGTTTGAAACCAGGGAATTACAGGGTGAGTGTTGTGGTGCTGTATTACTGTATCATTAATTTTTAGATTTCTATCATGACCTTAGCAAATATTTTTTTCCATGGCAGACACATTGACTTCTCATAGCAGTAAAAGCACAGCTGAGACCAAATTCAATAACAGTGTTCCAGTGTTTTTAGATCAGTTTTTGGTTATTTATAGGGTGACCAGATCCCAACACTCTAAATGTGGGGCAAACCTTGTGTTTGTGTGGGACAATGTGGGACACCTAAGAAGTACTTTGAAGTAGTCTGAAGAGTTCATATTTAGCTTAAAAATAAAAATACAATAGAATGTGCAGATTGGCATCTTGCATTTAAAAGCTAAATATGTTATATTTGAATGTAGCTTTTCCAGCTCTTTTGCTTGATAAAAACAATAAGAATAAAAGGAAGCTGATTTTTGTTCTCATGGTTTCATACCAAAGAGTTTGTATACTCCTGTATTCTTCTTTTATTTCACTGCTGTTTTAGCCCCTGTTCTGTCTGGTAACCATCTCTCTCTTTTAGTAGGAATGCATTCATAGACTGGCTTTTTTTTTAATCCATATCTGACAGTTGTAGTCACTTTTAGTCAATTATGACACAAACACATTCAGTGGCTATAGAAAGTGAACACACCCATTAAAATACCAGGCTTTTCTGATGTGACCATGATAAATAATTTCAAAACTTTTTCCACCTTTAATGTTACCTCTAACCTGTACAATTCAATTGAAAAAGAAACAACTCTGATAGGGGAAAATATTAAAAAATAAAAAATGTACAGTAAGCCGGTTGCATAAGTGTGCATACCCTTAAAATTAATACTTTGTTGAATAACTTTTTGCTTTATTTACAGCATTCAGTCTTTTTGGACTAGATACCTGTCATCAATTACAGTGACTCTGATTAACCCCAAATAAAGTTCAGCTGCCCTAGAAGGATTTTCCTGTCTACTCAGTTGCATCCTATAGTAAAAGCCATGGTTCACAGAGAACTGAAAAAGCTTCAGTTCCCACAACATTAGCATCAGCATGCTTGCTGACCTCCCTTACTGCATGCTGCATGTAAAAAGTGTGTGTGTGCATTCTATTGGTATGAGTGTTGGTGGTTTGAATTTCCCCAGGGGGATTAATAAAGTTGTTTGTTTTTGTTTGCTTGAACAGTGAAGACAGTCATCAAGAAGAGGAGAAAATATGGAAAATATGGATGGAGACCTTTTCTCACAATGAAAAACGTCCAGGCTTAGCTAATTTTTGTAATACATCAGGTCTCCAAAAAAATGTGTGAAAATGTGGTATGGCCTGATGAAACCATGGTTGAACTTTTTGGCCACAATTCCAAAAGACACGTTTGGTACAAAAAACAACATTGCATCCCCAGAAGAATACCATACCTATGGTGAAGCATGGTGGTGGCAGCATCATGGTCTGATTTTTTTTTCTTCAGCTGGACCTGGGGCTTTAGTAAAGTTGGAAATACTCATGAACAATTCCACATACCAGTCAATTTTAGCCCATAACATTCAGATGCCTGCTAGAAAGTTGAAGCTGAAGAGGAATTTTATTTTTCAGTACAACAATGACCCCAAGCATACATCCGAATCAACAAAAGAATGGCTTCACCAAAAGAAAATTAAAATTTTAGAATGTCCCAGCCAGAGCCCAGACCTAAATCCAACTGAAAATCTGTGTGGTGACCTGAAGAGGGCTGTGCACAACTTGACAGATTTGAGTGTTTTTGCAAGAAAGAGTGGGCAAATATTGCCAAGTCAAGATGTGCCATGTTAGCAGACTTCTTTACGAAAAGACTGATTGTAATTAAAGCAAAAGGTGCTTAAACAAAGTATCAGTACTAAGATGCACACAATTATGCAGCCAGCTTATTGTATAGTTCATATTTTTTCTCTCTAACAACTTTGTTTCTTTTTCAATGAATTTGTACAGGTTATGGGTCGCATTAAAGGTGGAAAAGAATTTGAAATTACTTATCGTGGTCACATTTTTTATATCAGTATACTACATACTTTAAGCCACATTTTCACATGAGTGAAATTTAAAAACAGTGTGATAGTTTTCATCATATTCACCAAAATCTGCAAAGATTGTGACTTTTTGGTCATTTGCAATGTTTCCTGATTGGCATAACACTGACATGGTTACCTTCATTTGACTATTATAAAAAGCCTTCCCTGCTTTCTTCACATGCATTTGGTAAAAGCTAGACTTTAGAAAAGTGCATGTCATGCAGAGCCAGTCAAAATGTGGGCCATTGTCTCAGGATGTGGGACCGGGGGACAAGGGATAAAAATGCTGTGCAGTCCCACATAAAGAGGGGCATCAACTCACCACAGTTACCTTCCAGAGTGGATGTGCTCAATTTAGTTTAATTTTTAGGGATTCAGTGTTATAATAGTACTTTTATAATTTTAAATTTTAATTTAATTCAATTCAGTTTTATTTATATAGCACCATTTGACAACAAAAGTCCCCTCAGGGTGCTTTACACTGTAAGGTAAAGACCCTACAGAGAGAAAACCCCAACTATCAGATGATCCCCTATGAACATTTATTTAGTGTTTTGTAAGCATGTTTAAAATGAAGAAGCTCAGAACAGAGATTATTATACAAACACAAAATGTTATGCTTCAGTAACCTAAAATATTTTTTCCACACTTAATTTCAGTGTTTTAGTTTTGGTGCAGTTTTCTTTCAAATTATATGAAGTACACTGGTGCTTTTCCTGCTATCTGAAACCAAAAGGTCTGCTGTAAACAGCCTGCTTTTGGTCTTGCTTCATTGCATTGACATTTTACTGTAACAAAGAATGTTTTTCTGAATAGCTATGTAATGTGTTTCTTAACAGGATGAGAAATGCTGGAAAAGAGGGGCATGAATAATTGACATATTTCTGGATACTACTACACCTCTCTGTCATGAAACAGGAGCATTTCTTAATCTACTCTCAGAGGCAGATGTAGTGACAAAGATTGTACACACATAGACTCCACCATCCAGTCTGTCTAGCACTACGTTTGGCGCTGTCCACTAAAAGAATAGCTGGCTCATAGACTGTATTGAAAAATCTTTATATTGTCAATGATCTGGATGTTGAAGGCACAGTTTGCTTAAAGACATTTCAACAGTACTAGGCAATAATAACAGTTGTTCATTTACCCTGTGCCAGATTTCCCAGGGGGATCATTGATTGAAAGATATTTTTCACACATTGTGGCCTTAGCTGACCGTAGCCATTACATAATCATATGGTGATGAACAAAAGGTTACTCTGACTATAGGAGTGTAATCAGGAGCATTATAAATTACCGTGGACACAAAAGGAAAACATCAAAATCAAATCATTGTTTTTAATGTGCAGTGAGAAAGTAAGGGCAACTGATAATGATTGTGTTTCTATAAAGATAGACATTTCTTTCCAAGTGAAAATTGTGTTTATATATTTATATAAATATCTATATTATATATAGAATACATATCTATTTGCTATGCATACTCAAAAATCACACCTTCAAATATATTTAAAAAGTCTTTCAAAACACAAAGGAAATCTTTTCTTTCCTTAAACATGAACTATCCATATGAACCAAATGAATCGTCAGATGGGAATAATATTATTTTTTTAAAAAAACCCAAAACATTGAAAATGCTTTACCTTTGAATCTAGAAGAGCAGAGGACGTACTTGTCATGTGGGATTCAAAAGCCACCTTAATCTCTTAACAGACCAGAAACCACACTGCAGGGTACAAAACCAGCATAACACTTATACACAAATCCTCTTTCTATGGAAGATGAAATGCAAATAAGTATGACTTCTCAAGCAAACTCTTCAGTTATAAAAATAGAATTCTTTTTAAAATAATCTACAGATTTCTTTTTAAGGTGAGGCATTTCACTATCACTCTAAAACAGCAATGCTGTTTGTCTCAATAGAAAATATGAAGCTTTAGAGAGAGATCTGCCAGTCTTATTTGATTGGAGACGACGAGCACTGCTCCCCAATCACTTGTCTTTTTCAGTCCCACAAGACGGTATATTTTTGCCAGCTCCTCTTTCTTTTTGCATATTCTATAATTTTTTAAAAGAGAGTTTAGATACACCTTTTACAGGTAAACAAAAACAAGTTTTAGCTTCTCAAAGATCCTGAAATGTCCAGGCAATTCCAAAAATTTGAAAAAAATGTCCTCTTAAACTACACAAAGATTTTTAAACAAAAAAAAAGAACACAACAGCGCACGCACATGTCATATTTGCTTTCCGAACGAGCGTGTTAAAATAATAAAAACAAACTTAAAATAGAAAATGACAAAAATATACAACTCTGTATGACAAGTTAAAGCAAAGTCCTACAGTAGAGAAGGCAACAAACATGATCAAATAGAATAAACAAAAGAACAAAACAGGAAAACACTGATGCTACAAATAAATTGAAATATATGTACAGACCCTGTTTTCCTTTTGTTTGTATGGATGCAAATTTTTGTGTGAACAATTGCCATAATGCGTTGGTTCTTTAACATGGAGTTCTTGTGAGTCCATCTCTCGTTAGTTAATGAAACAGTGTCTTCATAATATCCCCTGTAGTTCCACATAGAAAACATCCTCTGTAAAAGCGATGCAGTCTAATTGAAAAACAAGAGACACCACATCCAGAAACCTGCTGTATCTCCATGACTAGCTGCCGGAGCCACATGGATACAAATAATTTTTACCATGATCATAACCTCAAACTCTGTTCCTAAGAACTGACAGCCTGTAACCTAGTCATGTCTGACACTGACTGATCTTTCTAAAGCTGAAGTTGAGTCTGGTTGTCATTACCAGATGACGCTGGAGATGCTGGTTTCTCTGGGCAGCAGAGGGAGCATGGCATTGTTAGCATGTGCCTCCTCCAGGCTGTGCTCTCGGCTCTTTCCGGGAGGCCTCTGTCCATTCAGCAGTGTTAGTGGGATGTTGCAGTAGGTGTGCTGGTTTCCCAGAGATGAGAGAGGTGGCAGGGTCCCTCCTGGGGGCATGTCATACTCGTAGCTGCGGTAGTAGTGTTTCTGTTTCTGCCTCATGGTGGTGTGGTAAGTGTTGTGGAACGAAGAACGCAGCTCTGGGTGGGCGGTGGCCATGGCGGTGGAAGTGGCTGCCGCCATGGAGATGGCAGAAACGGTCTGCAGCTCTCCGAAAGGGCCCTGCTCACTGACATCTAGTGCTGGCTCATGCGTGAGCATGGGCTCCGTGCGCCTGAATGGCATCTCATACTGCAGCTGCTTCCAGAACTTGGAGCTGAGCTTGTTGCTCTTGGGTCCACGCCATTTGATGACAGTAAGGGTTTTAATGGTGTGTTTAAGTGCCTCCACTTCTTGGTAGTTCATGATTCCGCGCAACTCAGCACATTCGATCAGGATGACTTTGATTTCACCAGTCACCAGCATGTTGCGCAGTCGTGTCTCCAGCTCAAAGATGCTCCAGCCTCGTCGCACTACGTAGTTGGGTGTCATAACTATGATGAGACGTTTGCTCTGGTCTACGCATCTTGCCACATCCTCTATGTAGGCTGCAGGAAAGAAGCAGTAAAGAAAGAAAAACAGAAATTTATGTGCCGTAAGTCTGACAGAACAGTGCGTTGAGCATTGTTCTCATGTAATGAGGACAGAGCTACAACACAATGATAGATGAATATAGAGACAGCATCAGACACACAAGACAAGACAATGACAGGTATCTGGTCTAATAACACTCATTTAATATGGAGGTTTTAGTATGCAAAAAGGTGCAACCTGAAAATTAACATTTCACGCACAAAGAGCAGATCCACATGGCTCTAATTCAGATCAATGATTGATAAAGCTGCACATTCTATAGGATTAGGCTGAGCTCTCTACTGAATTGGGCCTGATGTTTCAGATCACACAATGGTGCCACTCTAAGCATGAAAGCAGCTGATGCAAAAAGGAAAAGACTGAAGGCGAGTACCTCCAAAGAGTCGTGTGTCATCCTGGTAATGCTCATTGGTGAGACCTAAACATAAACATTTTAACATTCAGGTCACAGGCAGAACACAGTACAGACACAGAAACATGCGCAACACAGTCATAAGAGTGGCTGAATCCCCTCTTCGTCATCCTTTTATTTCACATACGATTAATCACATACCATGTTTTCCTGATTGGACATTAATCTAGTATGATTTTGCTTGGCAGTGGTGCTGGCGGCAATTTTCTTTTGATTAAAGGATAGAGGCAGCTCAGTCAGCAGGGCTCAGAGCCTTCACACATTACCCACTGATGTTTAATTCTGTCTGGACCAACTAGGACGTGTTTGCGTTTTATCTGTTCCACATGAAGCCTACAGTACAAACACACAGCATCGCTACTAACTAGAGCACACTGTGTACCACTGGCAAAGACAGACTGCTAAGCAGAGTTAGCACGCATGAGAATATGTTCAGACAGAATTTTCATGGATTTATTAATGCATGGATGAAAACCAGCGAGGATGAAAAATTTGTTCAATATATTGGCTCCCAGTACACACTGCATACTGTATTCCCATATCTGTAGTACACAGTATGGGAACAGCTAGTGAGAAATGCTGTGATCTTCAGCTTTTATCCAGAGAGGTTTGAGAGGATACAAGAAAAAAAATGGCTTCTTGTTGACAGTATTGGACTGAATATTGCATTTCCCTCCTCTTCCTTTATTTTAACTTTGAAATATCTATTCATCATTTGTGAGAGTGGATATCCTCTTCTTGAATCTGCCCTGACAGCGCGAAACGTTGAAACACATGACAGTGACAGTGAAAAACAACAGTGAAGTCAAACAACACACAGCAAACACACTTTGTCAAACTATGACAAAGTCTGAGCAATGCGGCAAACACTCAAGCAAAAGAAATATATATATACATATAGAAAAAAAAACAACTTTATATCTCTTTACAGTATGGCACAAACATGAACATATGTGTCCAAGCATGCATACATATAAACACACACAGTCTTACTTCCTGTTGGAATGAGGTCTCGATCTGGAATGAAGAGTTTGTAGCCATAATGTTTCTCCAGGACATCAGGGAGGATCTCCAAGGCAAAGCGTTCTTCTTCCCTGGTCTCCTGACTCCACTGGTCAGGGTCCACTTTGGTGTAAGACAAATATGCATCATAGTCTTTATTTTCTGAAGAACGAGAAAAAAGAGTGGAGAATCAATCATGAAAAATGCAGAAAAAATGCAAGGACACTTTCACTGCACAAATAAAAGACACCTAAATATTGCACTCATGTTGTCTGATGAACATTTTATTCCAAAACAATGGGCTTTGCACAATTTTGCAGTTGTGTTGGATTAACTTTCATAGTGGTCAACTTTCAAGACTACAAACACAAAAATGACAAACTCCTTATTACGGATACTGTACAAAATCCAACTTGCAGAGTATTTTACATAAAATCTTGTTTTTTAAAAAAAAAAAACACTCTGCTGTCGTCATGCAATAAGTCATTCGGTGACACTTAATTAAGTGGTACGTGGAAGACCGACATCATACTGTCATAACCATAAGACAACATCATAGACTGTATATAAAAGATGAATGTAGTTGCTTTGATGTTACCCACTGTTGATTCCCCTTTTGAACTTCAAAGCTGAACATTTTAGCTACTGCCATTTTCGTTTTCTTGAAAAATGACATGAGCAAAAGGACGCTCATAGAGTAGCAACTTGCCAACCACAAAGTAGGCCTTCCCTAAAGGATATCTTGCTTTATTGGCATTTTTGACTCTAATATTGACCATAATTTACAAAATGAACATTTTATTGCACTGAATAAAACTTGAAACCATAAACACAGCAGGGAATTATTTACTAAGGTCATAAATCAAATGAGTAGTATGGTCACGTCTGTACAGTTGGACTTATTTTTGTAAACCAACATAGTCATCTCCTCTTGGCCATTAGAAAGAATGCAGGTTAAAAGCACTTCTGCATTGACTTAATTTCTCAGATACTAAGGCTATGTCTTTCTTTTATATACAGTTTATGCATGGCACCTACTATAAATGTGTATTAATTAGGGATGCTCCTGGTGACTAATTTTGTCTGTAATCTTTGCAGAAATTACCCATCAGTATTCTGTCTGGAGGAGAATAACTGGTAATATGAAAGTAAAATCACATGAATCATGCGTTATAAAACTTTTATGTAATACTTATAGAATGTCATACAGCTGTAAACATGTGTAATGTAGTATGTACAGTAAGCTAACTGAATTATAGTAAAACCTCAAAAGTTCATACAGGACACACAACTGTATTTCATTTTACATCTTCTGTTCAGTACTGTCTTGTCTTCTATAAAAAGCTGAAACAACAGCCTCCAATTTCTCGTTTCCATTGAATTTTAGAACTTGGCTGCAGGGATTTCCTCCCATCCAGCCACAAGAGCATTCATGAAGATAGCTATTTATGTTCAGGGATGAGGCTTTGCTTGCAAACAGTGTTCGCAAAGTGTCTGTGGAGCACATTTAATTTCTTCCTTACCAAACTCAGGAAACCTGAGGATTTAAAATAGCAATAACACTTCTCCAATATATTGTCTATTTTATATTTTTGTACATATCATCCTTGTTTGGAAAGGAGAGGAATATTTCAAAAAAACAGATACACACCCAAGGACACACAATAATTTTGCCAGTTGTGTCATATCCATTTGGCCATGTAGTGCATACAAAAAAATAAATTGGGGAAGATACAAAAATACCCGGAACAAGAAACAAGCAATACTCTCTTCCCCACCTCAAAATGATTTCCCAGAAGACAGTAGGAAGAACCGAAAATGCAGAAAATAGATAATAGGGGAAGAACAGTACTGGTGACATGTTCGGTAAGTCCTAGTCATTATGCTCGGTGGAAACTGGAATGTGGGCCAACCAGAAAGTGAAGACTCTTTTGAGGAACAGCTTTGAAACTTACTGGAAAGACCAGGGCTGTGCTAGATAGGCTTCAAACATCAAACAAAGCTTTCAAATTAGCAACCAACCTTGCAAATTAACCACCTAGCAAAGTTGGAAAATCAAAACAGCTTGTATCAGTGGTCCCTGATGATATGACTTAATCATGTGGAAATTTGAGTCAACAACACTGTGTGTAATGGATAATTCATGCTACTGTAGAAACAATTCAGTGACTTCTGGCTTTCCAGAATTCTTAAAAAGAAAGCAAAACACAAAGGGAAGATACTGGGACATAAACAGACAAATCCTTAAGTGAAGCAAAAGTTAACTGTGTTCTGTAGAGAAAGCAAAAAGTTGCTTTCCAATTTCAGGATTGTTACCCTCTTATTTTTCGCTTGGGGAAGGTGCTTCAAGCCTGCCCAGTCTCGGTGTACCACTATCTGGCTGTCAACAGCAGAGGGTGGGCTTCATTCCATGGCGTACTGAGATTGATCTCCTTTTAAATGGGCAACAAATTGAAAAACTGTCTCCTCCCTCCCCAGTGAAGTCATGGCAGCAAGGTACATGCACAGTCACATGCACGTCTGTACCAGCAACAGAAGGAAAGCAAGGAAATTGGCTGCCGTCACTGAGCTAGAACTGGGGTAAACATCTGTAACTATGAGTGAGTCTCCTTTGGATGAAGTGGACAGAACACACAAACACACGCTAAACCTTGTGCATACTTTTAAACAAAATAGCACATTCATAACATCTATGAAAGTAAACCTGCAAAGGCTCATATAGAGTCATCATTCCTTGCTTGACACTGACTTTGGGAAAAGAAAGGCCTATTGAAAAAAGTAAGAAGAAGATGAATGTTAAAGGCTACAGGCAGACAAACAAGATCATTTTTTGAGATGCATTCTTCTGTCTTTACCTCCATCTACATCCTCGCTGCCGAAGTTCCTCCTATAGAAAAGCATCAGCTCAATCTTGTAGCATTTGTAGAGGGAGATGAGAAAGATGAGTAGCAGCAGGATTGCTCCCAGGCCTCCAGCCAGCTCCACAGTGTACATGAGCTCTGCTGAGGACAACAGGTACAGACAAGGAAATAATCAAAACTGCTGAGACAGTCATGGTTAAACCTTTATTTTACAGTTTTGTCTGTCAGGAATGCATAAAACTGGTGACTGATTCTACACCAGGTTGGACTCAAACGTTGGCCTGTTTGTTTCATTAGTTCTCTGTTCAGCGAACAGACCAAGGCTCTTATAGGACACATTTACATTTGCTGGAAATCTGAACGACCATCAGCATTTTCCGTGCTCAGCTCAAAGTGAAGCAGAATCAATCTCAGAGACACGAGTCTCATAATGAGTTTGAGAAAAATGAGAGGGCACACAGCAGAGAGAAACAAGGAAAAAAGAAGATAATGAGAAATTGGGCTCATTTCTTAGGAGCACCACAGCTATGACACAGCTCTGCACTTTGGCTGTCATCCATAGTGGGACTGGGAGAATTCTGGACATGGATGGACGCTTTTCAAAACAAGAGGCTTTAGTTTACTCATCTCACTGTCACTCACTTCTCCATCATAACCCACTCTCTTCAAAATTCTCTTGTTTCTTCTTCCCTGTGTTTTTCTCTATATCTCCAATCATTTCTCTTCTCTATTATCTCCTCTTCATCTCCCCAGAGACATAGCTTGGGGAAGGATGAATTATGGTGTGTATTAAAGCAGCATTTACCTGGTAGACTCAGCTAGAACAGGTTCACTTTATATCTCTGTCACACTGTGGACTGTAATGCTGCACAGTGGCCCTGCAGCCTCTTGGCTGTATGCCAAGTTACTCTCTATACAATTCCACAGCAAAGGTGCATATTAAAATCAGAACACCAATACTGCGACATCATAAAATCTGACTTTGTATTAAAAAAACATTTAACTTCAGCTGTACTACTTTCTGCCCTTATAGATCTGATGATTATTTGTTCTAAAACAAGTTTAATTTCAGAAACAGTAGGTTCTCAGATAATAGCCAAATGATAAAAATTAAATAAAATCTTTTTCATTTGTCTCTGTGAATGCAAAAAAAAAAAAGCTCAATATGCACTAGCACTGTCAGCAGCTAGTTAGCAGGCATATTGGCTGGAAAGAGAGAAAGCTGCTTGCTAGCTCCAGTCTTTATGCCAAGCCTTATATTTACTATCCAGGCATGGGAAGAAAGTATATGTGACAAAATCTCAAAAGAGCTTTTTATCATTTAATGACAGATCTTTTACAACGGTTTGTGCATTGTACTCGATGGTTTTTATTTTCCATAAACAGAAACCAGTACTGTGTTGCTGGAAAACAGCACAGTTGTAGCCTTCTCCAACTTTAACTACATTTAATGCTTTTAACCCATTATCAGCAATTATCTTCACTCTTCAAGTTGTTTATGTTTTACTGACCCCCATTTCCTTTTTGCCTTCTCTCTTTTTATTTCTCTTTCTTTTGAGATGGGAGGAAAGGGAGCCTGCAGAGATATTAGACCTGCTGCAGGGCTTATGAGTGATGCATTCTTGGAGCAGGGAACATGAAATAAACATGAGAAGAGAGACAGAGAGAAAGAGAGAGGTGTGTGTGTGTGTGTGTGTGTGTGTGTGTGGGGGGGGGGGGGGGGGGGGGGGGGCGGGTGGGGTTTG
>VUQH01003891.1:0-11728 GCA_015106775.1 Etroplus canarensis | reverse complement strand
CTCTTCTATGGCTGTGCCACATGGCCACTTAAACAGCAGCAGTTACACCGGTTAGATGCCTTCCATCACAACCGCCTTCGTCGAATCCTAAAGGTGCGTTTATGACCACATATCAAACGCGGAGATAAGGAATCGAACGGGATGCTGCAGTCTAGGCATCAGCATAAGCTACTACCGTCTCCTCTACTTTGGCCACTTGGCACGCATGCCTGATGGCAGGCTCCCTAAATACCTGCTGGATTGGGTTCCCGCCCATGGTTCTCGAGGTGCTGGCCGACCAAAACTCAACCTTATAAAGACATTAGGTAATGATCTTGAGATGTACCTGGCAGATGGCTGCCATATTGGGACGGGGAAGCGCTACGCGTTAGGCCAATCTAGCTGGCGACGCCTACTGAAGTCCGCCAAACTGCACTTGACGAATTGTGAGCAGGCAGACCCGTTGAAGGACGGATGAAGACCTGACCAAGAAGAAAAAGAAGATTAAGATTTCCCCTTACTGGAAAATAAAGGACCCAGGCCAACCCCAGAAAAATAACCCCAGTGTGGTATCCCGCCTCCACCAAACTTCATAGCTATCAGTGCAGTCAGGCAGCTCTTGTTCTCCCGGCTTTTGCCAAACCCAAACTTGACTGCCAGATAAAGAAGGGTGAGTCCCCCCACAGAACACGTTAACACTGTGTCAGCATGCTTTACATCACTCCATCTGACACTCGGCGTTGTGCTGGATGATGTAAGGCTCGCATGCTGCTGCTCGGCCATAGAAGCTCCCAGCGTACATGTCCTGTGCTGTGATGTCAGTGTCAGAAGAGGTTTGGAACTCCGCGGTTCCTGAGTCAACAGAGCCGGCTTTCACACTCAGTGAGCCTCAGCACTTGGTGACCCCACTCCTTAACTTTCTGCGGTCCTCCACTTGGTAGCTGAGTCGCTGCGGTTCCTGAATGCTTCCATCTTTCAATAAAACCACTACAGCTTATCGTGGAATATCCGGGAGGGACAAAATGTCACGGACTGACTTGTGGCTTCCTATTTCAGCTCTTCAGAAAGACACATTCTTTCTCAAACATTTTTAGAGACCGTCTGCATGGCTAGGCGCTTGATTTGATACATCTGTGGCAATGGGACTGAATGAAGCACCTAAATTCAGTGCCTAATAGGTGTGGTATTCAAGTATTTGTTTGTGTCCTTCTTCTTTGTGCTGAAGCTGTCATTCTTTTCCTCCTCCTCTCTTGCTCCTTTCTGATCATTAGTAGTCCGTGTGCTCTGGGTGTTTTTCATCTCCCTGCGTCACTCACTTTGCTCGTCTTTAAAAGTTTGTTCTGGCGCCGTCCTCCCTCCTCTTTCAGCCCCCCCCCTCTCTCCGTGCTTAATTACCACTCAGATGTCGTTCTCTCGCACAGCCCTTCAGCGAGGTCGCCCGTGCCTCACTTGTAAACATCACCGTTTTTTGACAAGTTTTGTTCAGTCCTGTTTTTTTTCTCACTTCAAAGTACTAAAGATGATTGGATGTACTATAACAGCATTATCCAGGGACGGGTGAAAAATCTCTCTACCTAAGTCGCTGTTATTACTCCATCCCTCTACCCTCCTCTTCTACTCTCCCCGCCTCCGTTGGTCCAGCCGTTCGGCACCTCTTGCCGCATCAAGGCGGCTATCCCTCTCTGCACTGCCGGTTGTGAACGTGTTAATTCTTGATTAGAGTTCATGCAGTCGCCTTCTACGATTTGCTCCGTGGAGTGAGAAATCACTTTCTCAATGAGAATAATTGAACACGGGCAGGGGGGTGCCAGCTCATTACCCACAAATCACAGGGAGCAGGGGCACCTTAACTGAAGACAATAATGACTTCAGGGAATAAAACGGGGCTGCCAGCATGGAGCCAAACCACCGCGGGCAGCAGAGAACAAAGCCAGGCGAGGAATATGCACACCGCTTCTTAAGAGGAGTCGTTTTGTGCTTATCTGTCTACATATTCAGTAGAATCTATTTTATTTTTCTCGGAAGGGGGTTGCGAAGACTCTGGAGCGAGGTATTGTATTGGAGGAGCAAATTTGCAATATTTTGGCAAGGTGTTGCTGTTGTCACGTGTACCAGAGCCAAAAGATGTCCTCCTCCAACGATCATTCTCTAAGCATCCACATAAAAGCTTGATGTGGAACAGCTAGAGGAAATGCAGAGCTTTTTTGTACTCCTTGAGACCGGGGCACAAGGTGAACTCCGGTGATTGACATCGCCCATTTTCCCACAGCGCAAAAGTCATTTACTTCTATTTATTTGATTTCTCTCTACGTTCTCACCCTCTCTTTCCCTCACACCATCTTTTTTATGTGCCACACATTTCCACTCTTCACAGAGTGCCAAATGAGTCTACTCTGGCACAGTGAGGTCCATTGTCACAATAGGCTTTTCTCACTGTTTTATAGGTCCCATTAGGGGGGCAAGGCTTTTAAGTCGCTGAAGGAATGCAATCAGGCCCCGGCCGACAGTAAACATCCACATATTGAGGCCGCAGAGAAACATGAGATAGGGTTCTTCGCCATCTTGGCCTAAGTGTCCCGTTTTATTTGCATCCGCCAGAGAACAAAGTAGTCACAGTTGGATAAAAACGGAGAGAAATGGGAAGGTTTCATTTTAGAACTGAGGAGATGGGGGAATTGAAAGCCTCTAAAAAGAGAGGGTGAGAGTGTGTACCAGTCAGCCCATTCCTGCTCCCCACCTACACATGTAGCCAGATATTTATTGTGCACATTTTCATCCAGTTTTGCCTATAAATACAGCAACTTGATTAAAAAAATTATATGCAATGGCGTGGTGGTATAATGGTTGCCAAGGCAATAACATCACATACTCTTGTACTGAGGCGTTACCTTGAAAAACTTAGATGGCAATCTCTACACCACCTAGGACTTCTGGTATTACTTGAATCAGTTTGCGGTGAACACAGTGTCATTAGTATTTTATTCTAAAATTTATATATTTTTTAAAGGCATTAGTAAAATAAATAGGAAAATGTAAATGTTTTTGTTGCATACACACTCATGGTCACTTTGTTAGATACACTGTGCTAGTACCAGGTTGGACGCCCTTTTGCCTTCAGAACTGTCTTAATTCTTAATGGCATACATGCAACAAGTGGCTGGAAACATTCCTCAGAGATTTTGGTGCAAATCTCCTATCCTACCACATCTTAAACCGGATTTAAACCCTGGGACTGTAGTGGTCATTTGTGTACAGAGAACTCATTGCCATGTTCAGGAAACCTGTTTGAGGTGGTTTGAGTTTCGTGGCATGATGAGTAATCCTGCTGGAAGCAGCTATCAGAAGATGGGTACACCGTGATCCCAAAGGGACGGACGTAGTCAGCAAAAATAGCCAGGTATGCTGTGGTGTTTAAATGATGCCCAATTGGTATTAAGGTCCAAAGTGTGCCAGGAAAATATTACTACACCACTGCACCACCGCTAGCAGTCTGAACCACAAAAATCTATACTCCTCAGACCAAACAACATCTTTCCAATCTTCTTTTTTCCAGCTTTGGTGAGCCTGTGCCAATTGTAGTTTCAGTTTCCTCTTGGCAACTGGTGAGGTCTTCTGCTGCTGTAGCCCATCTGCTTCAGAGTTTGACACGCTGTGCATTCAGAGATGCTCTTCTGCACACCTTGATAGTAGCAAGCGGCTGTTTGAGTTACCTTTGCCTTTCAGTCAGCTCGAACCAGTCTGGTCATTCTCCTCTGACATCAAGAAGGCGTTATTGCCCAGAGAACAGCCGGCCACTGGATCCTTTCTCGGTTTTGGACCATTCTTGCTGAATGATGAGATGGCTGTGTGGGAAAATCCCAGCAGATCAGGAGTTTCTGAAATACTCAGACCAACCTGTCTGGCATCAACAACCATGCTAAAGCCACTTAGATCACCTTTCTTCCCCACTGGGATGCTTGGTTTGAACTTCAGCAGGTGGTCGTGACCATGCCTGAATGCTAAAACACAATGAGTTCCATGCATGTGATTGGTTGATTAGATATGTGTGTTAACAAGCAGTTGGAACAGGTATACCTAATGAAGTGAAATAGCCTAGTTTTGCATTGTTCCTCATGTCACGTAATGTGAGCGAATTGCGAATGAGGAATGAATGCAGCATCTTTGTAATGCTGGAGAAAATGTGAAAGAGTCACTTTCATGGGTAAAACATTAACATCTTTGCAAAACCATAAAACCGCAAATGGCCTCAAGCGTAGACGATATGGAGATGGGCAGGCAGGTGAACACTAGTGTGACATCAGAAGACAGAGCAAAAAAGTGATCACACCAGCACATTCACCAGTGGAACATGAAAAACCACTGGCATTATTTTATGACTTTCTCAAGGTTGGCTGCCTAGAATGAATTTGAAATATCCCATATACCATTAATAATGTCATTCTAAGAAGAGCATGCCTGTAATGGGTTCCAGCTTTCCCTGCAGAGCAGTTTTCCATTGGAATTTCTTCCTCTTTATGTATACAGGCCATGGGAGTCGTTTTGAAGAATAGCACCCCTGCTGAGCTCCATCACAGCATTCTCTGATATTCCCACATGAATTCATGATTTCCACCAGAACCATGCTGACAGTGTTTTCCATTTCGAAGACGCTGGAGCGGAGAAACGTGTTGTTTTGCTTGTTGGGGTTTCTCCGTCTCCGTGTCTGTTGAGCCGGAAGGTGTCGAGACTCCCGTTGACGTCGTTCTGCGATTGGCCGGAATGCGAACACCTGCCTTGACACTATGCGTGAGCATGATAATGGGCGCCCTCTGTGTGCTCGGGTCGTGCGTTGCAGATGCGCTCGTCCAATGTTTGCATGCAGCGAGTTGACTCTCCGGGCTCTGATCGGTCTTGTTTGTTGCGACACTGATGATTTCCCCGTGCTCTTATCTCATCAGTGATTGCAATCACTTGTTGTGTTTAGTAAGTTAATTATCATCAACTCTAACTAGCACACTCCTTGGATAAATCGATACCTTGTCTAATCTTGTCCTCGTTGCGAATACAAACAAAAAATGACATTTTCATAGTAAAGTAATTACAAGGCCTTACTATGCTCGTCTCAAACAGCTCTCCCTCCAGGTCATTTTTTTTATGCTTTTCTTTCCTTTCTCCTTCTCTGTTCTCCTACCTTCCCATCCACCCACGCCCCACCCAGCTTCCCTTGGCCTGCTAGATTACTGTGGCTGTGCCGGAGTCTTTGGGGACCTCTCTTCATTACCGGGCCTCCACAGGCCCCCTCATCTCCACGCGGCCCTCTTCATTTAGCCCTGGCTGAGAGCAAGGACTCAGCCAAATGGCTTTCTGTCTCCCTCTTATCCAAGAATTTCAGCTTCCAATTAAAACCAAATGGAAAGCTCCCCCCCCTCCCCTCCCGCCGCCTCACCCGCGCTGTTCCCATGGCACTACAGATGAGGCCCCGCTCAGCACCCGCCCCACCTGCTCAAATAAGGCAGCAAACAATGGCTGATCTGTAGAATAGACCGTTCGCCCCCTGTAATAATTCGCTGCTGTGTGCACTAAAGGCTTACTTTCCACTAAATTATTCATTGCTCAACATCTTTCACCCTTGTCTCCCACTTCATACTTAGTGTATTTAAAGTTTCAGGTCACAGTGTGTTATAAGAACCCTATAGACAATGGATGAGACCCTCTTGATATCATTCTTTTCCTGTGATAAACCATTCGTGCCACAGTAACTGTTGTATTAAGTGGTTCAGATGGCAGTTTGGCAGAGCAGCAAGTGTAGCTTATTGGCAGCCACTGCGCAGCTCGATAAGTCAGTGTACTTCTGACTCGCATAATTGCGGGAACGGCTACCAGGAATAATTTAAAAAGAAGAAATTGTAGTTTATTACAATCTAGATCTAAACCGTGGGTGCTCTCATTGAAATTCAAGCAGCCGATATTATTTCAATGGGGGCAACATTCACTCGCTGACCTTCACAGTTTGAAAGATGGATTAAACGTTCTGAGCAGACTGTCCTCGCACTTAATAAGCTCAAAATGATGATTAATCTGTGAAAAGCACCACAGTTCCCCTTTTAATGCATGTGCAAAGATCCGGGACTCAGCCGGGACCGTCCGCCCAGCAGGGCTGCACACTCAACGGCCCCCCCCCCCAGGATTATCTGCTCGGAATCACCTCCTTCCACCTAAGCCAGGTGTCTAGCAAGTCATCGTGCGCTTTTTGAACTGTACTTTTTAATGCGTCGGAAATTCTAAATCTGCTTTAAACACCTCTTTGAAGTGCTATTCCAATTTTAAATGTCACTCACATTCGAGTTCTTTGAAATAACCTATTTTGCATTCAAAAACCTTTTTGTTATTTTTTTTTTCCCAGAGTTTTAGGAGTAAGAAGCGCTCTGGACAATAACCAGTGACGGTAACTTCATTTGCAGTAATTCCTACCCGGTTTGAACCTCCGGCTCCCCCGGCTCAGGAGAGGTCTGCTCTAGTTGCAGCTGTTATTGATGAGGTTTGGAAAAAGTCTCAGGCCTCTCCGCCCGCTTTGGGCCTCGGTTATTGACCTGGTGATTGATTTAGGCTCTCATAATTAGCAGGCCTAATTTAATTAAAGTGCAATTTAACGATACAGTAGGCATAGGCAAAGGCAGCTGTGTCATTGATAGATCAGCTCAGGCCTGATATCAAACAGGGACTAGGAAATGATGTATTCCACATAGCCGGGTTCCCAGTGATGGAGGAGAGACAAGGAGGGAGAGAAAGAGGACTGAAGAGAGAGAGACAGGCCTTTGTTTTTTTCAAATGGATTGTCCCTCACCTCTTCCACTCCGTTCTGATGTGGACAAATGCTGACTCGCATCTCTGATCTAATTTGCTAAACAGCATCAGGAAACTGTCTGTTCCTTTAATTTGCTTCAAGTAAATCGACCTCGGAGCCCTTTTATGAGCCAGAAGCCATGTCTTCCTAAAGCAAAACAAAAAGAGACACATTTAAAGGCTGGAGATTTTTGTTAATTAAAAAGAGATGTAGGCTTGTAGGAAGTTATATTAAACTTGGCCAGTTGGGAATACAGCATACCGTGCAATTGATTGCCAAGAGAATGTATAACTGGGATCGGAGCTTAATCTTTAATTAATATTTCACTTCTGGTTGTTGTCATAGTCCTTGCTTGAGAAAAAAATTACACTTTATGGAAAAAAGTATTGGATCACACCCGTTAATCGTTGGATTCAGGTGTTTCATTCAGTCCCATTGCCACAGCGGTTCAAAATCCAGCAGCTAGCCATGCAGTCTGCCTTTACAAACATTTTTGACAGAATGAGTCATTCTAAAAAGTTCACTCATTTTTAATTAATAGGTACCGTAATAGGACACCACCATTGCAACGAGTCAGTTTGTGAAATTTCTTCCCTCCCAGATATTTCACGATCATCCAAAGTGGAAGGGTTTAGGAACCACTTCAGATTTGGAGTCGCAGACCACGTAAAGTTACCAACTGCTGAGGTGCATAGTGTGTGAAAGTCGCCTACCCTCTGCAGTCTCAGCAACTGCAGAGTTCCAACACCTCCTCTGGCTTTAACATCAGCACAACAACTGTGCACCTGGCGCTTCATGGCATCGGTTTCCATGGCTGGGCGGCTGCATGTGAGAGTGCCGAGCATCAGATGGAGCGGTGTGAAGCATGTCGCCATTGGACTCTGTCGCATGGAGTGACCAATCGCAGTTCCCGATCTGGCAGTCTGACGGACCGGTCTGTTTTAGGCAAATGCCAGAGAACGTGGAGGACGGATGCTGCTATGGGGTTATTTTTCTGCGGTCAGTCAGGGCCTCGTGGTTCCAGTGGAGAGAAATTTTAATGCCTCAGCTCACCAAACTATTTTAGGCAGTTTTATGTTTCCAGCTCAGTGGGAACAGTTTGGCGAAGGCCCTTTATTGTTCCAATATGACTGTGTTAGAGTGCATAAAGCAAGCTCCATAAAGGCGTGGTTGGATGCGTTGGATGACTGGCCTGCTCAGATCCCCGACCTCAACCCCATCCAACACCTTTGGGATGAACTAGAACAGAGATTGGTAGCCAGTACCTCTCATCCAACATTGGTGTCTGGCCTCACAAATGCTCTTCTGGATAAATAGGCAGAAATTCCCACAGACACACTCCAAAAGCTTGCAGAAAGTCTTCCCAGAAGAGTTGGAGCTGTTTTAACTGCAAAGGGGGGGCCAACTCTGTAAAATGTGAAGGCGGCCCAATATTTTTATCCATACAGTGTATTCAAAAGCGAAGTCCAACTTCAGCAACAATGCCTCATAAATGATCCAGTGTTTTATGCTTTTTTAGGTAAGGTAAGACTTGGCAGCCTAAAGTAGAATTTCTGCTTATCTGTACAGTAAAGTGGTAGCATTCGCTGGCAATGAAGATTGTCTTTGATGATTTTTGACACTGTCCTCATTTACATACTTCAGTTTAACTTTGTTTTGGGTTTCACGCATCATGACAGTGAAGGGTGCTCTGGAACGAACGAGCGAACTTCTCATACAGCCTTTAAAAAAAACACAGACATGGTTCCAATTCAAAGCAGGTTCTGGATACCCTACCCTCACTCCCCACTGTCTTTACCTAGCACAACAACACAACTCTCTGCCCACATTATCAAAAGAAATAGTACATCGAATCTGGAATGCAAGTGCTCTTCTTTGAATGAGGCTGGTGCCCGTGGGTGCGGTGGTGTGAAATATGAAAGAAAACACATGTCCTTATCAGAGGACAGGCGCCGCCTTGGCTTCTCCCCCTTGGCACACAAACACAGGATCGAAGAATCGTAACCTTCTTCTATCTTTTTTTCTCACTAACAGTCACATAAAAGCAAGAGATGGCAGACATGAGGGTCATGCCGCTTTGATTTTCTTTCCGGATCTGAACTTTTCAGTCCTGCAGGGAGCTGAGAGTTTTCCCAAACAAATGAAATATTCACAGAAAGGAAGGACCGATACAGTGCTGTGGGTTTAAATTCTTTTTTTTTGTAAGTTCACGTCCTGAGTGTTGACATTACTATTAGCTCGCATCATTTTTCTTGTGGTCATAACCGTATAAATAAGATAGGAAATTATACTGAAACCGTATTTTTCCTCTCTGCTGACAACCATTAAGGGCTATTTAGGGAACTTGTGAGTAAGATGAAGGAGGTTATTATGACCCTTTCATCATCCACTAACCAGTTTAACTCCTCACCCAGGCTTTTATAATGCACCTCTTTTCCCTACATAAATATAAATAAGTGTCTCACAACCTCAGCTGGAGTGATTCATTGGATGTTTTATTGGCAGTAGAGTCTGATGGACTGGTGGACTGGTGGGAAGGGTGGGGCTGGAATGTGCGGGTGCAGCAGTCATGTCCAAACTAATCAAGGGACAGCACACTTTTTGGTCCTAGTGAAAGTTTTCTCTGAAGGAATGCCCACTCGCCGGCCAACTCCTCAATCATGCAAATGTCTAATCAGCCAGTCTCATGGCAGCAACTTAGTGCATTTAGGCTTGGCCAGGATGACCTGGCAAAGCTCACAGACCGGGCATCAGAAAGGGGAGGACAGGTGATGGTTTGAACGTGGCATGGTTGTTGGTGCCAGATGGGCTGGTCTGAGGTGTTTCAGAAACTGCTCATCTGCAGGGATTTTCCAGTACAACCATGTCTAGCTTGCTTACTTTCTTTCTTCCTTTGGTTCCTTGTGGAACACGGGGCCTCAGCGACAGTTCTCCAGCATACTCAGTTTCTTCAGTTCTGCTGCATGGGGTCGTCTCCAGGTGGTCTTGGGCTGACCTTCTTATGGTGGTGTTGTATCAGACCCATTCTGTCTGCTCTGACGCATCTCTAGTACTTGTATTTTGCCTGGGCTACTTTTCTAGTTTTGCTGAGCTCCAATTCTTGTTGCAGTTTTCATTATTAGAAGATTCTTTGGCTGGTTGGCTTCTAGAAGCCTTTCACTGCCATGAGGCCTTCAGATGAGTTCTGTCTGTTACTGTGGTTTCTATAGCAGGTAAGTTTTACAATGTGGGGTTGCTGTTAAACCCTCCTCCTTTCTAACCTTGGGTGGAGTTAACCATCTTTAGGGTTTACAGAGAGTAGTCAGAAAAAGAGAAACCATCCGGTGAGCAGAAGTTCTCCAGGTTCAAATGCCTTGTTGATGCCAGAGGTCAGAATAGAATGACCAGACTGCCTCAAGCCGGGAGGAAGGCGACAGTGACTCAAATAAGCTCTCATTGCAACCAAGACGTGTAGAAGAGCATCTCTGAAGGTTCAACATGTCCAACCTAGGAGCAAATGGCGTCCACACTGGGTGACACTCCTTTCAGCTAAGAACAGGAAGCAGAGGCTACAGTTTGCACAGGCTCTCCAAAATTGGCCTGCTCCGAGGAGTCTTGATTTCTGCTTAACATCAGATCAGACTATGGCATGGAGGAGATAAAAGCATGGATCCATCCTTCCTGTTATCAGCAGCTGCTAGTCTGGGTTATATTTTCTTTCTTTTCATACTTTGGGCCCCTTAGTACTAACCCCTTAGGTGGGCTGTTGGGTCCAAGTATTGTTGAATGTCCACTGTGAACCCATCTATGGCCGTTTCCAGCAGGATTACCTGCCATTTACGAAGCTCAGATCATCTCAAACCGGTTTCTTGAACACAGCAATGAGTTCGCTATATCTCAAATGGCCTCCACAGTAATCAGATCTCAATCCACTGGAGCATCTTTGGGATTTGGGGATGGATGTGCAACCGACACTCCTGAAGCAACTGCTCGATGCTATCATGTCATCGTGGACCTACATCTCGAGGGACTTTTTCCTGCATAATGTGGAATCTATGCAGCTGAAGTGGCTGGTCGGTGTATAAGACCACATGTGTTGTACATTCAGACACGGCTATGATCAGAGCATCCTACACACCGGACATAGCCTCCATCAGGATGGAGCCCACCGCTCCGTCATGAAAGAACAAAAGTTAGGATCATCTCATGTTCAGATTTAGGCGAGTCCAGCACCGTGACGTTTCTTTTTTAACGGCTGATTGAAAACAGCACGATTCTCTTCTCAATATGGGAACGTGTTGGTAATTGCTTCGCGAGGTCACGAGCACTTTAATAGTACTATTAGGAGTTATTACCAGCAGCTTGTCTTTGTGTGCCAGTGCCATTGTGTGATGCAGCGGTGAAGCTGCGACGTCCCATTTGGTCTGGTTTGTTGTACAGTGTTGAGCTGAACTGCATTAACTGGAGGTAATGGCGGCGCAATTATGGCTCCTTAACCTTTTGTGGGGAAGAGGAAAAGCCGCCGCCTTCGCCTTTCGCTGCTTTTATTCCCCTCCGTAATACATCTATTCACCGAGAGCCGATTCTTTTCACATGTTGCCATCATGTGTTACTTTTGGCTGGTTTAATGTTTCCATAAGGGGTGTGTGTCACCTTGCACAATTAATGTTTCATATTTTTAGCTGGTCAAATCAGGAGGGAGGGCGGTCGCTGTAAATATTTCAACAGCCCTTTTGCTAAATGCTCCGGCTAAATTGCTTGTTTCCTTTACTTTTCATATACTGAGCACAACACATGTCCGTTTGGAGACCCCTTATATATCCTGCTCTTTGGCGACCATTGTTCTCCCGAGCACAGACAGCCAATTGTAAGAGGAATGTGTGACAATATCTGACGCGGGGGGGGGGGGGCTGTCACACAGATGTGGAACTCGGCGTTAAAGGAGGC
>VUQH01003890.1:13620-31899 GCA_015106775.1 Etroplus canarensis | reverse complement strand
TGAGAGTGACCAGGATGGACAGGATTAGAAATGAGTACATCAGAGGGACAGCTCAGGTTGAGATAGCTTGGAGACAAAGTCAGAGAGGCAAGGCTGAGATGGTTTGGACATGTTCTAAGAAGGGAAAGTGGATATACTAGATGTTGAGGATGGAGCTGCCAGGCAGGAGGAGAAGAGGAAGACCACAGAGAAGGTTGATGGATGTAGTGAAGGAGGACATGCAGAGGGTTGGTGTGCGGGAAGAAGATGCAAGGGGATAGGGTGAGATAGAGGCAGATGATCCTCTGTGGCGACACCTAATGGGAACTGCTGAAAGAAGAAGAAGAAGAATTATGTGAAGTTATTATCCACCACTTCTGGCTGGTGGTTATGCCTTTGTGAAGTGACTTAAGTCTCTTTATTTAAGCTTTATTGCATTTGTAACATCAGAAAGTTACCTTTCTGATCGCTTTATGCCATTTCCCCCCTGGGGTTAATAAAGTATTCTGATTCTGATCCTTTATAAAAACTATTGTAAATAAGTTCTTAATTTTACTTAACCCTTTAACGTCTAAGTCAACATATAATCATGTAAAAAATAAAATTTACACAGGACTCTATACAGGCCTTTGTAGAACTAAGTACATGTCATGATTCAAAAGCTTGTAGTACTACCTTTAGCTGCACAAACTTAAAGTCATACAGAAAAAAGATTACTTCATCAGTCTCTCACATCGTTGTGGAGGAATGTCGCCACATTCTTCTCTCTTAAGGTATTGCCAGACCATTTCAATTAGGTCAAGGTTTGGACTTTGAGTGGCCCATTGCAACACCTTGATTCTTTTCTTTTCAGCCATTCTGTTGGAGATTTTTGGTTGTGCTTGGAATGATTGTTGCCAGGAGGTGGCCTCACATTTGACTCTAGAATACTTTGGTTTATAGAGGAGTTCATGGTCCACTTAATGACTGCAATGTGCCCAAGTTTTGTGGATGCTAAACAAGCTCAAATTATCATCTCCACCACTGTTCTTTACAACTGGTAAGTGCTGATATGCTGTGTTTAGTTTTCATCAAACATGGTGCAAAACATTACACTTGGGTCTGGTTTGTCTGAAGGTCATTGTTCTAAAACTCTTGTTCTAAAACAATGTTCTCTTGTTTTCTGTTGACAAAACTTTGCAAACCTAAACCATGCTGCCATGTTCTTTCTGGAGAGAAGAGGCTTTCTCCTGGCAACCCCTCCAAACAAGCCATAATTGTTCAGTCTTTTTCAAACTGTACTGTCATAAACTTTAACATTTTATATGCTGACTGAGGCCTGTAAAGTCAGACATGTAGCTCTAGGGTGCTAGCAGTTTCTCTGAGCATTGAATGGTCTGAAACTGGGATGAATTTACTGGGAAGTCCACTCCTGGAAAGACTGTGGTACAGTATTAGGTTAACACTCTTCTGAATGCTCCTGATTAGCAAACTTCCAAAACTTCTGCTTTTATTGAAGTGGTCACACTGGCTGATAATCAAATAATCAAGTGCATTTGTAAGTGCACCTGCCTAGCACTTACCCTTTTACTTACCATGTAACCAGCGAGGGTGTACTTAATTATTCAAAACATTCTTTTTCATTTGACTGTCGGTGCTAACCAAATTGCTTTTATTTTGCTGAGACAAAAAGCACAGTTTTTGAGGTGTCGGTTAGAATGACCATTTTCTTTGTTCCCCGATTGCCAAGACTTGGGAAAATAAAAAGAAAAATTACATAATCCTGCCTAGGGTTAGAGTTAGAGTCAGGGTTGGGATCATCACTTCTTTCGGCTGCTCCTGCCACAGCAGATCATTTGCATCCATCTCACCCTATCCCTTGCATCCTGTTCCCTCACACCAGTCCTCTGCATGTCCTCCTTCACTACATCCATGAATCTTCTCTGTGGTCTTCCTCTTCTCCTCCTGCCTGGCAGCTCCCTCTTCAACATCCCTTGTCCAATATATCCTCTATCCCTCCTCTGAACATGACCACACCATCTCAGCCTTGCCGCTCTGACTTTATCACCAAAATTCTCAACATGAGCTGTCCCTCTGATGTACTCATTTCTAATCCTGTCCATCCTGGTCACTCCCAGGGAAAATCTCAGCATCAGCTCTGCCACCTCCAACTCTTCCTCCTGTCTTTTTGTCAGTGCCACTGTCTCCAAAAAATACATCACAGCAGGTCTCACCGCCATCTTATAAATCTTCTCTTTCACTGTTGCTGCTATCCTTCTGTCACAAAGCACCCTGACACTCGTATCCACCCACTCCACCCTGCCTGCACTCCTCTTTACCTCTCTTGGGATCATCACTGAGGACAGCTTAGACCTTGTTATGTTAATGTTAATAGACACTGAAATGTTTCAGAACATTACTAACATTTATATTTATCATTAGCAGGTCCACACAAAATCTGCGCCCATAGAACTCAGAGAATATTCCGCGGAATTTCTGTAGTGTTTGAAGAGGTGCATGTTGCTAGGCACATGTTTGCTATGTCTGCCTCTCTGTTGTAGATGTATGTTGCTGTGACTTTGATTGGTGTGAAAAAGCTGTCCTGAAACCTTCATGATGAAATTAACAGTGTTAAATTCAAAAGCTTGTGCAAATTGATATTTATTGTAGTATCTGTTTAATGTCGAGAAAATTTAGGTTGATTTTGTCGTTTTCAATAATTAATATGTCAGGAAACAATGATTATGATTTTTTTTAGTAATTGTTAATGTAACAAGCAAAAAACATTGCAGAATTCCAAAATTTCCCCCTGCATCACTACAGAAAACTATCAAAAAATCTCTAGATTCCATTTGGGCCTGATCATTAGTTAGTAATATGAAATAATTTCTTAAATTTATATGAATATACTTGTATTGTGTTTGCTGGTAAACAACAATAAGATTTACATTATGAAGACAATGGAATTTGTATTCATTTTTTTAATGATTATCAAGAACAGTAATATATTTTCAGTGCGCCAAATGTGCCTGTTCTGTTAAAGCCACTAGAACTGCACACAAGATGCCCTTTGGTGTTTTTGCAGTGACACACCTGCCGTGAAGATAGATGGGCCTTTTACTCCCTATTCCTCACGTCTGGACACTTCAGTCACACTCTTTAGCATCACATTCTAATGCACCGTGTACCTACAAGCACAAATTGGTTCTCTCTCCCTCTTTCCCCTGACCACCCAGCTGGTCATGACAGTTCGCTGCTCCTTCATGAGCCTGGGCCGCTCAGAGGTCTGTCAGAGGTCTTCCTCTCTTCATAAAGGACGAGACAAGTGCTTTTGTGAACTACTATATCTATATATATATATATATATATATGTGTGTGTGTGTGTGTGTGTGTGTGTGTGTGTACACTAGTTTACATACTAGTTTATATATATATATAACATATATATATGTATACATATACATACACACACACACACACACACACACACACACACCCTTTCCAACACATTTTCTAGACATTAGTTGCAACTGATATTTATGTTTAAAAATAACATTTTCAACTTTACAACAATCATCCAGAAAATGTTCTCAGATGCTTACAAACTTATTATAAAGCAACTGCAAAGCATTTCAAATTTTGCATTAATTGTTTAGCATTTTAAATTTCATTACAGAGCAATTTACCAGTTATTAATGATGGTTATTTCCATGTTGCCACTTTTCGCTTTTAATTGTGATAAAAAATTTCCTTTTATAAGCATCTGAGCAGCATTTGCTTCATTTGGAGTTGTTTTGTCTGATGCATCTAAATGCCATCTTAATTCTCCTTCTATATCTGCTTGGGCAAGCAATTTTTTTTATTCCTCACTGCCTGAAATTGAGGGAATAATCAATTTAGATAGGCCATCGACATTTCATGTTAGTATTTCACATGTGCACCAAATAAAAAGGAAACATGATGCGGTATTTACAGTAGCAACAGATGCCCAACCCACAACACCCGAAGTTAGTTTTTAAGTTTTCTTGTTTGAATTTTTCATGTTTCATTTAGTCATTTAATTGTTCAATTTTACTTCTCAGCATGAAGGCTTTGAAACACAAACACCATTTGAAAATCTTCTCCACACAGCCTGAAAGTGTTTTGAGTCTAAACATACCAAAATCTACATAAAATTCCCCAGGTGGCTATTTTTTAAGGTTGCCACCAGGTTGCTTAAACACCTAGAGAAACAGAGAACATATTCTACATGTCCACAGTAATAGCTACACCACTGCCCTTTGACAAACAGGATAAATCTGTGTGGCTAGTTTCCCTTTGACCTGGCCTCACGACAGCCCAGAGCTGGCAGAACAGACAGTGATTGGGCTCGGTAGTTTTCGTGTTTGAGTGTATCTCCTGATCTGAGACCGATTAGTCTTTTGCCTCTATACGGAGGTTGGATGAGTTGCACGTCAGGACGGGTATGAGCCTCCACCAGAGGTTCCTTTAGCTTCACTCTGCCCAGGCATAGTTCAGCATCCTTCAAGTCCTATCACAGGTGTTTAAGCTCCCGGACAGAGCAGGCAAAATGGGCCAGTGGTCTACCTGGTCCGCGGGGGCACAGGATCCCACCTCAGCTGGTGGGGCCAGCCCTCATTTTCATTGCTCCTTGAGGTTTATAGTGACCCTTTGACTTGCGTGGGAGTTAGACTCCTTGTTCCATGTTTCAAGATGGGTAAGTCATTCAGCATATAATCTGGGGCATCTAAGACACTGAAATCTGTTGCAGTTAAACTGCAACTAAGCATCAGGAAACAGCTATCTCACAGAATAGCTTGTGCACCACACAAAATAAATGCATTTCACATATATATGGCAAAGGCTAGAGGCTAAAGGAAGATTAAATCATTTCAGGAAGTGACGTGTGAGAATTTTGTTGCAAAAGAGATTTCACTCTACATCCAGAGCTATTTCTATTTAGATCACACCCAGAAGCAAAATGATGTCAAACACTCACAGTCATGTGGAAAAACTCCAAGAAGTGAGCTTTTTCTGCATAACTCTATCATTCTCGCATATGATTTTTGTTTTTTTTTTTAATTTTGGCTTCCTCTTCTTTACAACTTCGCTTCAGTTAACTGAGGTTTGTAGGTATCTGTTTATGCACTACTCCCTTAAGGTCTTATCGCTGCATTTCAATTGGGTTGAGGTCTGGACTTTGACTGGGCCATTGGAACACCTTGATTCTTTTGTTTTTCAGCCATTCTGTTTTAGATTTACTGGTGTGCTTGGAACCACTGTCCCGTTGCATGACCAAATTTCAGGAAAGCTTCAGCTGACAGACAGTTTGACAGTTAATATGAGATGTTTGTGCTGATAGGCTGTTTGGGTGTGTTTGGGTTTTGACAAACATGACCCTGTGCATTATGGACAAACCTGAGTTAGTTCTTTTTAGAGAGAAAAGATGCTTTCTCCTGGCAAACAAACCATACTTGTTCAGTCTTTTTTAAATTGTACTGTCATTAACTTTAACATTTAACATGCTAACTAAAGCCTGTAGAGTCTGAGGTGTAGCTCTTGATTTTTTTGCAGGGACTCTGAGCATTGCTCTCTTTTTAAGTCTCTTTCTAATTGTACCAACATGAGTTTTCTTTGCTTACTGAGGCCTGTAGCGTCCAAGATGTGGCATTGTATTAACACACACCTGAATGTTCCAGACCATCAAAATCTGCTTTTATAGAGGTGATCACACTGGCTGACACTTAGAACCTGGCCGCTACTTATCTTTTTAATTCCTGTGGAAACAGCAATGGTGTACTTAATTATTCACAGGAGAGTTTTCACAAGACTGCATTGAGTCCCATGAAAACGGTTTTTTTCACATGACTGAAAAATTATGGCATTTTGATTTTACAATTTAAGTGTACAATAAACAGCTTTAGATGTTTCTGTTACAAGTCCTGCTGTCCTTGGGTGGCAGTACCCCTTAAACTTTGACAGCTCACAATTTCTCATAAAGGGAAAAGATAAGAGGATTTTTCAGCTCTTCCACACACGCATACCCACAGTAACACACAAAATGTCCTCTTGCGTTTCTGTCATGAACATTTCTTCAAAGGAAATAAAGGGTAAATCATATGATGAATATCCTGTTCACTGTGGTCCATGTCTGTGTGTATGTGTGTGTGTATATTTTGTGCTTTTGTTTGCAATGTTTGTTGCGTGCCATTTTTTGTCTAAACTGTTAAAGTGCTGCTTTGTATTCTGCTGACGTCTTCTCATCCAGCAGTGAAGGTTGGCGTTTAAAAGCAGAGATGGAGAGCAGAATGAAAAACAGACAGAGGCAAAGAGGAAGGGGAGAAACTTTTTACCTTTGCAGATGGAGGTCCTTTCTAAACCAGCTGAGCCTTCAGTCTCTGAGCACTTTTCACATCACTAACGAAAAGGGAAAAAGTGGGAAAGGGAACAAGAAGACACAAAATGGAAAGAGGTTATTTCAGGTTAGAATGACAGAGGTCATTAATGCTTCCATATTAAAAGCAAAAAAGAGGAGCAGTTTGGTTTCATCAGGGAAAAAACAGGAGGAAGTTAAGTCTGGATGTGCTAAAGTTAAATTGATTTTAAAAAATATATATATATATATATTAAGAACTCTCAAAAATCTGCGTGTCAGAAAGGGAGGAGAGATTGACAGGGAAATGGGACACAGTAAGAGGGAAAAAGCGAGGAATTGTTGAAATAGGGGCTGTGTGAAGAGAAAACAGAGGGGATTCCCATTAGAGAGACAGATGAAGGGACGGCTGAGGATGACAGCAACATCTGACAGTTGGCAAGTCAATGATGGACAGAGGGAGGGAGACAGAGAGAAAGAAGCCCTATATATCGAGGCTAATATGTGGCTCTGTCTCACTGGGGAAACAAGATCTTGCATAGAGAGAGCTAACAATCTCCTCTGGCCTCTCTGGCACACGACTGTTTACTCATGTCAAGACCCATGTGCATGCGACTGTGTGTATGAAGGAGAAAAATAAGACTTCCATAATTCAGATGGTGGCCAAAAAACAAAGAAAAAAGGAAAAGATAAGAGTAGGCCTGCCAACTGTGTTTCTGTAGAGTACTCACATTATTTTTGTCAAACCCACCAAAATATGACCAGCGCACTGCAGCCTATTACAGTGGATAACATCACAACAAACCAGACCGCCACAAAACTGACCCACAAATGCTTCACAATCACACAATTAGCCCATCATTGCTATTTGAGGATAAAGAATATGTGGCAAATGCAGTTGTGTCTAATACAACTTCAACTGTTTTTTCTTAATTAACTTGCAACCCAGCATATCATTGTAGTTAATACCTAAAGATGCCCCTCAACTTTTAATCAAAGCTGGATTATTATGGTAACTGTAAGTATGCCTGCAGGTCCTCAGGATTTCAAATGGGATGTCACAAAACTTGTCATGGTCCCTAGTTCTGGTGATGTTTCATGTTTTGTTTTTAGCTTTACATCGTCCTGTCCTGTTTTCCTGATTGTTTGCACCAGTGTCCTTTTTCCTAGCTACTTCCAGTTCCCCAATCACCCTTTGTGTATAAATATAGTCCTGTCTTTACCTATGGCCTTGTCAGATTATCTGTTATTGTCCCTCCCTGTGCTCATGTATACTGTATTCCTAGTTCCATTGCTCTGTTGGATTTTCTTACTTTGCTTTGTGCTTACAGTATTATCCTTTGGACTTTAACTATCGGCTTTCTATGAAGCTCGCTTTTTGTTCATCTCACCTGAGTCCTGATCTGTATTTGGGTCCACTTTTTCATCTACTCTGTGATAAAACTTCATGCAGGTGTAACGTGCACCTAACCCAATACTTTCGTCCATACAGCGTATGTTGCGTCAGTCATGAAAAAAAATATTAGAAGTGATATATACTTTACATGTTCAAGTCCCGTGTCATTAAAGACAAGTCCAAATCTAGTCTTTCAGTCTCTCTCGGTCTTGAGAATGGAGTTTGAGTTTTAGCTTTCTTATCCAAGACTTGCTGATATAATCTCATCATGTTTATGCATCATGTTGAATAGTCAGTGGCTTATCCTTCTCTTCTGTTTTCCTAAGCACTTGAGGGACCTTCTATTGGCTTCTGAACTACAGCATAGACATCCATCAACATCCATCTATTAGTTTTCTTTTGTTTTTAAGTCTGTCAGAGGGTGTTACGAGCAGCACTTGGCCAGTAACTTAAACTGCATATGCATAATATGCATTCCTTATTACCCATGAAAAAAGCCATTACATTGCTTTCGGACTGCTCAGCATCAGACATTCTATCCTTCACACCCACGTGTTCCATCTTTTGTAGTTAATAAGTAGAAATCGAAAACCAGACATGCTGCCATCCCTACAGTTTAGAAGCATTTAATGACCTTTCGAGCAGCAGGTATTTTAGCCTCACTGACTTCACAGATTTCTCCAAAAATCTTTTTGTTTCCCGCTTCTGAATGTAACAGAATGGCATGGTAACAAAACAGCAAACCAGGGAGGTACACACAACAATTCAAAAAGCAGTGTTTGCATTTATTTATAAATTTGATGATCTAGCACTGAAAATCCACTGAACAGAGCAACCAAACTTATCAGTCCTTTATCCAACTCAAGACACTGAGCAAGCTGACATTATTAGGCACTAATGTTACTGGAAAATGAAATCCCATTACACGTTGCTACCCAACAGTGGTCAGAAGTTAGACTTCATGCCCATAAGAGTCTAAATCAAGTCTTCATAAACAGAGTGGGTGCTCTTTCACTTGAAAGCGTGTAGTCAAAATTGTGTTATGTATCTTTTATTTGTCCTTTCAATTCACAGACCTAATAAAAATACAGTATATATTTGGTGTCTCTGGCAATATTCCAGATTTGTACAAGCTCAAAAATTACTTGAAGTCAAGTCAGATCTTTAGGGAGTCAAGTACTGAACAAGTCAAGTCTTAAGTCAAGTCGCCAGGTCTAAAGTCTACAGCTTAAGCTGCTGCTTTGAACTAAATTTATTATTTCTTCTTGCACAAGCAAAACAAAGGACTATAAAAAATGTGGAAATAAAAGACTTACGCAGCCATATAACACACACAAGGACACACTCATTCAGACACTGTAGCTATGGTTTTTATCAGCAAGAGAGCTGTTTGAGCCTGAGGATGTAGAGATGGACAGAACCAGGGAGAGAGACTGAATGAGGAAGAGAGGGATGCTGGGAAATGAGAAGATGTCTGAGTGGAAAGGCAAAATAGCAAACAGTTACAGATGAATAGCTGTTGAATTTTACTGACAGCCGAATGATACTGCTAACACGTGTAACCACTGTGTACTTGCATGAGTCCATGCAGTCCTTGGAGCCTGCTGGCCAGAATAAACAGTCAGATGTTCAGACAACATCCCTGAGCTCCCCAGCTCTGCTCTCCACTGCAGGGGTCAGTTTTTCAAGACAAACATCACACATTTTCTTTACTCACTAAAGGCAACGGAGAAAATCTATGGATCCCACCATCAACCATGAAGACAGTTTTGTCTCTCTAGTCATTTTTTGGCATCCGGTGTTGACGCATTTTGACTACAAACTCCGTGGAGACAACATAAATTAAAATCATTCAGGTTGAAGCAGCGTGCAGTGGAAGAGGAAGCAGAGGAGGTCTGGTTGCTTTAGAAGATGAAAATAAAAAAAGAGGAGAAACAAAGGAGAAAATATGAGTGGAGAGATGGATGAGGAGCCCTAAGTAAAACAGCTAAAAACAGAGGCTCTGATGCATTAATGGTGGCAAATTAGCTAAACATAGAAACTACTACTGAACTACCTCACACACACAGAGACACAAACTGAGTACTCTTCAAGTATTCCTTATGCATCAGCAGCGCGCTTGCTCCTCTGTAGTCCCCTTGACTGCGAATGGAGAGGACAGCAGCGAGAGGTGCTGCGTGTTTATTGTTATCCTGACAAACTAGTGTCTGTAAAGGCTGAAAACACAGTGACCAGTGAGCCCAGGAGCACTGTGAGTGAGTCAGACTCAGCTGGTCTTCATCAGTGGGAGGTCTGCAGTGTGGGATATCTGATTTGCTGAGGGAAAAAAAAAAGGAAAAGAAAAAAAAATCAGGTTGGCCGCAGGCAAGCTCAGGGCACTCCGAGTCAGCCGTGGCGGCCTCTGTCTCAATCCACTGAATGTCATTTCACTTGACTTCTATAAACGCATGTACAATATGTGTGAAATGTACCATGTGATGTATATGTTGTGTTAATATGTGACAACAACACAAGCCTTAATATAAAGCCGGATGACGTTTGTATAAGCTGTAGGAAGCTGCACAGTACCTGCCCGGCACCAAGCAGCAGGCAGACTGATCCTGATCCTTCTTTGCTGTCAAGCAAAAGCTCCTATCAAGACTGTAAGTGTGTGGGCTCAGACGTGTATGATGGGCTACAGGACTACTAATGAATGCACAGAGCCATACCTGCTCTACGGGACATCAAAGGACTCCCACCACAATAAAGATTACTTCAGTGTCTGTGTGGACACTTTGGAAAACACATTTTTGTTGGAATCCTAAGGACAAACTCTGGATGACAAAAGCCTTCAAATCCCTTCTAAATAGGAAGAAGAGTGCTCTCAGGGGGTTGGGAAGGGAGGAAGTTAAGTCTGTCCAGAGGGAGCTAAAAAAGAGAATGGAGGAATGGAACAACACCTACTGGGAGAGGACAGAAGAATCTGTCACTAAAACAGTCTGAAGGAGGTGTGAAGTGTGATGAGAACAATCGAACAAGCAACAAGGCCAAACCAAGAGAGGAACAAGTGGACTACTTAAAGAGGAAACAGCTAGCTGGTAAAATTTTCATGTAGACTGGGGGATTGTACTTGGACTTTAATGACCTTCTCCTTCCTACTCCACGACCACTTGAGTATGCATGAATAGCACAACTGTGGTGATATGTAGTGTTGTGTTTAAGTCTAAAATTTCTGACTCAAAATTAATGTCAAAGTGACTTTGAAATCCAATGGAAATGCATTTTATTTTGAAAGATGTCTTTTGAGATTGGGATTAGCCTCACAGCTTCTGAGTGGGTGGCCTGACAGCTGAGCAGGCAGGGACACAGGCACACAATGTAAATTAACTTGTGCCTATAATTGTTGCTTACAAATCCAGAGCAGGCAGCATTTTGTTAGACGTGGTGTAGAGTAGTGGGGTGGGTGGCGGTATTTTAAGTACCCAAGATTTTGTATGTGTTGAAAGCTTTATTAATTTCCTGGCTGTGATTGGCAGATGCAGCATTTCTAAGGCTCAGATGGGCATTCAACTGTCCTGTCTGTATTTTCTGTGCAGAAGATTAACTTTTTTTAACTCATAAAAAGCTCGAAGAAGCATGTGCATGAATACCTAAACACAGAAGTGACCTATGATTCCCTTTAAGCACAGAAAATATCCACAGAACTCCAGTGAAGAAACACTGAAACTAAATGGGTTCAACAGTAGATTCTGGGTGTTTTATTGCTTCCTGTTCTGCTGTCTGGATTTTCAACAACTGTGAGTCACACCTCTGGCTTGTTCCTGTAGTGATATTGTTGTTTTAAGAGTTTAAGACCTGATTTAAAGAGCTGAGCCAAAGGTGTCAAACTCATTTAGTTTCATGGGCCAAATACAGCTGAATGTGATCTCATGTTGGCCAGACCAGTGAAACCACTGCATTATAACTATTGCTACATTATTAAAATGTTTTCATTAGCAGCATGGTGGTTAGCAGTGTTTTCTCACAGTAAGAGGATCCTGGGTTCAAACCTGGGTAGGGCCATTCTGTCTGGCGTTTGCATATTCTCTGTGTGCTTGTGTGGGTTTTCTCTGGGAGCGCTGGTTTCTACCACCATTGCAAAACATGCTAGGTTAATACTGCCCACACATGGAATTAACTATCCATGCATGAACATAAAAGATGAACAGGCTGAGATGTCTCAAGCCCAATAAGTGAAATTTCAACAATATGTCTCAGTTTCTCTATATTCAGGCATTATAAAGAAATACTAATGTTGTAACTCAAGGAAACACATCAGCACCACTACTCATTTTAATGACCTCAACTCAGAGTGGTATGGCCAGTTATTAGTGATGATTTTATCAATAAGAAGGCTGTAAACCTGATGATAATCCATTATTTGTGATGGTTTGCTTGTTTGTTTATATGTCTGATTTAATATCCACCCATCTGAAGCCTCTCCCAGCTGTCACAGGGCAAGAGGTGAGGTACACCCTGCACAAGTCGCCAGTCAATTCCAGGGCCAACACAGACAGACAGACAACTATTCACACCTGTGGCCAATTTAAAATTGCCTCTAATTTAACCATCTGCATGTCTTTGCACTGTGGGAGAAAGCTGGTGTACCTGGAGAGAGCCCATGCAGGCACAGGGAAAGCATGCAAACTCCACACGGAGTGGCCCCAGCTGGCTGGTAGATTTGAACCCAAGACCTTCTTGCTGTTGGGTGATGGTGCTAACCGCCGCACCACAATGCTCCCCCTGATTTAATATGTTAGTGACTTTTTAAATTGATTTTAATATATTTTACAGCTATAAAGTCCTTTGAACCTTTACATGTAGCATCCACCTACACAAGTAAAGCTGACTTCCTGGTGCATAATACATCGAGAAGTCTGCACTGCCCTCCTTCTCTTTAATTTTGGGTTCCATATTGGACCCTTTTAGGGGCAGGTTTATGCCTGGGCTTGCTTCTGATAGATTGGTAAGGGGAATGACACCCCTGTGCAAAGCCAGACTAAGAGAAAATGATGATGGTAAGACCATAATATAAACCAAATGGCTTATGGGAACTACGTTTGGTTTCATTGTTAATCAAAAATTAATATTCAGTACGTGCACTGAAACCAATATATTCCTTTTTCTTTCTGTTTCAGGCACTCCAGCTGATTGTTACTGCACAATGAATTTGTTAGCGTACCTTCTAGCTTATTAGGGACTGTTTGTTTGGTAGCTTTCACATTAGTTTGAAAGTTAAAATGAGTTTCAGTATCAAGTTTGTGGCTCTCTGTGCTGTGGGTGTTAGTTTCACTGTCAGTGCGTGACAGGAAAATATAACTGGTTTATACAAATACAGAACTGCTTTGACTGGCTGTGTGTAATGAATTTTAAACCGGTGTAGCCACAGACAATAGACATAATCATAAAACCAGAAAATTAAAAAAAATCAGTGCTTTTCTATTTGGGTACAGATTTTTTAGTTATGTAATTTTACAATCTATGGCAGGGAAAGAATATTCAAGTAGACTCTAATATAAAGTACAGTCAGAGTTGCAGTAGTAGAGCTCATAACTGAACTCCCTTGGTTATGAGGCACAACGCCATTGTTCTTAGTCATTACTCCCAGCATGCTCTGCTGGGTCTTTTCCTCTCTGGCAAGGTGTCAAACCCGCTTCCCTGCATTGCCTGACGATGTTTTGCCAGGCGTGGGGCTAATCTTTCCTCCAAACAAATGAAAATGGATTCAGGAGCGACTGGAGATATAAAACATAGCAAATCAGAGCTCACAGTCCTCCCGTCTATCTGCATGCTCAGTCCCAGAGAAAAAAAAAAGAAAACATTTTCAATTTCCTGCTAATAGCAACGCTTCTAGACATACACGTGGTCGGGCCAGCGATCAGCTATTTCATACTGGGTAAACTAACACATTGACACACATATACACACACATATCTGAGAACACATTGCCTGAAAGCTGAATGCTGATTTGCTAATGAGCTGTCATGGTGACTGATACCGCCATTTAATTGGCTGGTAAAGGGGGCAATTAGAATTCAGTGCATAGATGCACATCAGGAGAGGACGACAGTTGGGGTTAGGCTGTCTGTACATTATGTGTGAGTATCAAAGTGAAGCACACAGTGGGACACTGGAAGCATGTCACTCACTTATTATTATTATTAATTCTGATTATCCTTTTGAACTGCTTCATGATCTGATGTATGGATGTACCAGTCTGTGTGAGTCAACGCGTGCATGCACGTGTGTTACTTGTGCATACAACTGTGCATGCAGGGCGTTTCTTTTTCTTCTCTAAGAGTTTCTCATCCCACCACTCCCTCTGCACTCTCTCACTTTATTCCATGTCCACATCCGTTTCTTTATGTCCATGACTCACTTCTTGTCTTCCTCTCTCTCATGTGTCTCATCACCATCTGTTGGCTCTGTGTGCAACATCTGTCCAATTTCTTATTGTCATGTATTTTGTCTCTCCTCAGATTTGTCTCTGATGCACATTCAGGTTTGCTTTATTAGCTTCAACATGATCTCAGTGATGTACTTCAGCTGACACCTTTCTACACATCTAAAGTGCACCATTTGAGTTGCTTTAGCTCGCCAACATTTCCTCTGCAAGCCACTGTGCAACCCACACACACCCTAGAAACTCTTTTTCTTGCTATGTCTGACTTTGTCTGTGTAATATCTGCTCTCTCTGTTGCCTGCTCTTTCTCTGTCAGGGGCCTCAGGCTTTCCATGTATGCATCTGAAAGGGCAAAGGAGTGAACAGAGCCATGCCACAGGCTATAAATTACTGAAGATGGAATGAATCATTTTTGACTGCTTTGTTACTGATTGAACTGCTTTGGTTATTTGTTACGTATACTTCTAGTTTAAATGAATACGATTCCTATGAAAAATATTCACCCCGTTGAATGTTTCACCCTTTTAGTGCTTTAATAAATGAAAACAGGGTCAATATAATTTGACTTTTTTTGACAAGAATTTGCATTACAAGCTTCTTTCATGTCAAAGTGAAAACAGAGTTTTACAAACTGATGTCAGTTAATTTGAAATATACAAGGTAAAATGAATGTTTGCATAAATTTTCACCCTCTTTCAAGGGACTGACCTAATTCAACAATTCAACCCAAAAACAAAGGCACATATAGGAGAGGCAATGAAATAAAAATCAAGAGGCACAGAGTCTTTCATGTGTTTTCCCACTGGTTTTCCTTCTGACTGTGACACCCTCTGCCATATTCTTCTCTAAGAAAATATTAATTTTTTCTTTTAGGCCTGAGATGTTCAATTTTATTCTTATTCAGTTGAAGAACTTGGTTCTTGAGTGTTTACACGAGCTGAAGTGTGGCAGAATCTGGAGCTCTATATCCGTTGCTTTTTTCCTCATAAAAAGTGTCTGGTGTATTTGGGTTGCCAGTTTTGTCTTGATTCACAAAGCTGTGGTCATTACGTCTACTTATAGCTTATGCCATTCTTCCTTTTGGGGGAATTCACAGAGCCTAAAATCTGATGCTTAGCATCATCTGCAGTGGGCTTAATAGATTTGAACTTAAATGTTTTGTAGTTAAGGGAGCACCCAGGAACGGATGTATTCTTCCTTTCCTTTGAATATTTTGTTCATCTGTTTCTTTCTGTCTTTGTATTTGTCTCTTGTTTATCTAGCATGAAGCCTCTCTTAAAAACCTTAGACTCATGCTTCATGAATAATTTCTGTAGACATTTCAGAGTTTGCATGTGTGCTGGTGTATTTGTTTGTTTACTTGTGTGTGTGCGTGTGTGTGTGTGTACGTGCATATGCGTGCACGGTGTCTTGTATGAGCGAGGCAGGAGTAAGCACGGATCAGTGACCTTCGCACTCTTACATTTTTAAAATAGGCCGTGAATAATAGATTAAGTTAGACTAAAACAGTGAAGGATGAAATATGAATTAAAATAATGTGAATTAAAGAGATGGCGGCTAAGGGAGGGAGGGGAGGAACAGCAGGGAAGGAAAGTGGGTGAGAGTGTTTGAGGGGGAGGGGTGGATAAAGGGAGAAAATTGAATCAAGAGATCCAAAAGAAATGAACAACAATGCAAAGTAGTGTTATTTATAAAGGCTAAAGATAATAAACTGCTGTTACATGATGTTCTGGCTGACATCATCAGTTAAAGACATAGTTAACCAAAAAACACCATTTGGGCACAAATGTACTGCAGTACAATCAGATTAATAGAACTGTACAATGTTTAAGTATTTTGAAAGCAGAAGCCCTACTGGCCTTTTTAATTATACCTTGTGCTTGTCACGGGAGTGGTGTGCCATGGTGTGGTGTGGACCCAATATGCAGTACCGCTGAGACAGGGGGATGAATTCAAAAGGGCTTTATTAGCCAAAACACAAAATAACGATTACAGTCCAAAGGTTGTTCTGGTGGTGTGGAAACCTCCAGGCAGAGTCCAGTGTACGGCCCGGGTGGAAGCCGGGGAGAGAACACAGGGGAAGACGAGGACACATCCAAGGGAAACAACCAGTGACAAACCAGTATACCACAACAAGGATGAGACGGGGAAACAGGACTTAAATAAACAGAGACGGACCAATGAAAGGGCAACAGGTGGAAGGGAAACAGCTGGACACAATCAGGAAGGGAAGTGCAGCGGGGACCAGACAGATTACCAAAATAAGAGACGGACCTGACGCAGACAGCGACGAGAGACCCCTAGGGATGAGGAGAGGCAGGGAACCGAGGAGAGAAAAGGGGAGAACAACTCCAAAAAAGGAGGCAAAAAGGGGAACCATGATAGTGCTGCTTAGAGCAACATCAGATGTCACTGAGATAGAGTTTGTCTGTAAATGTCATAACAAAATTAGATTGTGATGCATGCACTTTACTACAGGTAAGAGGGAAAACATTTTTAAAAGAAAAAAATAAAGGAAAGTAGCTTTAAGTAAATTAAATCAAAGGCTTACCTTGGAGTAAAGATGAAGATCACCGAAAACTGAAAACTAAATTGAAAACAAAATGTTTACATCTCTACTGAAATCATCTGAAAATAAATCTGACCTCTTTTCTGCTTTAGTCTTTTCATTATTTCTGTTCTGTGGGAAAACTGAGACTTGTCTCACAACGAATTTGTCCAGATTCACTGATAAACACTGCAAATGAAATGCATTTTTCAGTGTTTATGCATCCAGCAGCCTCTCCAAACATACTCCAACTGGCTTAATAAAGTGCTGTAAAATGAAAACAAAAGCTTTAAAAATGAAGAAATAATGGAATCACAAAAAATAGAAGTAGTATCAAGATCCCAGTAAAGCTTCTTCTTCTTCTTCTTGCTTCACCACAGCAGATCATTTATCTCCATCTCACCCTATCTCTTGCATCATCTTCTGTCACACCAACCCTCTGCAGGTCCTCCTTCACTACTTCCATGAACCTTCTCTGTGGTCTTCCTCTTTCCTTCTGCCTTGCAGCTCCATCTTCAACATTCTTTGTCCAATATATCCACTATCCCTCCTCTGAACATGTCCAAACCATCTCAGCCTTACTTCTCTGACTTTATCTCCAAACTTCTCAACTTGAGCTGTCCCTCTGATGCACTCATTTCTAATCCTGTCCATCCTGGTCACTCCCAGTGAAAATCTCAGCATTTTCAAGTCTGCCACCTGCAGCTCTGCCTTTTGTCTTTTTGTTAGTGCCATAGTCCCCAAACCATAAATCACAGCAGGTTTCACTACTTTCTCGTAAACCTTCCTTATCGTTCTTGCTGCTATCCTTGAGTCAAAAAGTACCCCGACACACGTCTCCAACCACTCCACCTGCCTGCACTCTCTTCTTCCCCTCTCTTGTGCTCCGTCTGCTGCTTTGGATGGTTTACCCCAAGTACATACAACGGTTGTTGTATGTACAGTCTCTCCCACTTGAGCCACTGAAGCTTTTAACTCCTTCAGAGTGGTCGTAGGTGTCTTGGTGGTCTCCCTTGCCAGTCTTCGTCTTGCCTGGTCTCTCAATTTGTGAGGACAGCCAGCTCTTGGCAGATTTAGACAAGTGCCATACTCCTATTTTTTAAAAAATGGATTTGACTGAACTCCGTGGGATATCCAGTGAGTTGGAAGTCTTTTCATAGCCATCTCCTGACTTGTACTTTTAAGTGATCTTTTCTCTAAGCTGCTTGGAATGCTTTTTTGTCCTCATGTTGCAACTGTACCAGGAATACTTATGAACCAAAGACTGGACCTCCCAGACACAGGTGTTTTTATACTGCAATCACTTGACACATATCATCTGCATTCAACTGATCTCCATTTCACTAATTGTGACACTAGCTGGAATCAACTAGCTGGACCTCTGTTGAATTAGGTCAGTCCCATTAAAGGAGTGAATTTATGCAAACATTTACCTTATATATTTTTGATTAACTGACATTAGTTTGTAAAACTCTGTTTTCACTTTGACATGACAGAAGCTTTTTTGCAAATTCTTGTCAAAAAAAGCCACATTATATTGACAATGATTTCATTTATTAAAGCACTAAAAGACTGAAACATCC
>VUQH01003890.1:0-13600 GCA_015106775.1 Etroplus canarensis | reverse complement strand
CAAGCCTTTTCATAGGAATTGTACCTTTCAAATATATCAGTATTACTTCACAGCAGGAGCAGTATGAGACAGTAATTCCAGATACAACATCATCCCAGGCCTCTCTGTTCATGCAAATCACCAGACTGCTAATTTTGTGGGCTAACCCTACAGGATTATACTGTACAATTTCCCCCCTGGGATCAATAAAGTATTCTAGTTCTGATTCTTATTCTGATGTTTAGGGCTGTCAGTATATCAGATTCTCATTATGTCCACCAAATTATCATGACCACAACAACTTGCTAAAGTTTCATTATTGTGATATCTATAGAGATGTTTTGGGGAAAAATATTGTCAAATTATCCTTAACTACCAAGTGAGTCGCATTTAAAGGACTAGTGTGTGAGGTAAGAATGCAGAATATAATGAATGCCTGTCCCCACCTCCTCCCTTTCTAAATGTGTCTTCCATGACCACATCCACAAGCCTTTCTAGTCCAGAGTTTGTGTATGCAGCTATAATTAGGAATTAGAAATACAACTGAATGGAATCAATTTTGGAATTAAAAGTTCAGTTTTTAAGTAAAAGATTATAGCTGATGAGTAATGATAGCCATTCTGCATTGCGAGAGCAATGTGTGGTAAACACTAGCAAACAGAACCGCAACGTGAGAAAGGCAGTATTGCTGTTTGTCCGTTCTGAGCTACTGTAGAAACACAACATGGTAACACCTGTGGAATGGGACCTGCTAGCATTGTACATTATATATACAAATATCTTTTTGTAAGTGAATAAAAACACAATAATTATTATCCCAGAAAGATTTTACACCATAAAAAGCATAAATATGTATCTTAGACTCAATTTTTGAAAGAGCCCCTTAAATCTGACACACTGGTCCTTTAAATAGAAGTGTAGGACGAACATCTGTAATATAACTGTTAAAAAGCTATGTGCACATTTATGTGCATAATTGGTGTGTGTGCCAACAGAGTTACGGCTGATGTGTGGATTCTAAACTGTCTGCTGATCTCGCTGACTGCTCCCAGAAGGCCAAATCGACCCTTGAGCCACCAGAAATTGTACCCATGCTCCCGATGGTCAGTCCCTTTTCACAGCACACTTCTCTGGCATTCAGTGTATCATACAGTTTGTAAATGGCTCCCAGTCTTTTTTTTTTGTAATTTAGTTTTATATAACATGTAATGGATACTTTCTGTTAAAAATGCTAAAAGGAAAATTGAACCGTTAACTCAAAGTGCAATAAATAAAACTGAATGAGAGAGGGATTTGAGTTTGGCTCCAGTCAGTAGTTTCAATAAATCATGGTTAATGTGGATTTGATTTCTCTTTCTTTATGTGTTAAATTAGTTAAGCTGCTTTTAGCCATCTGATGTAGCCAGGGTTTATTTAAATAATTTTCTTGCCTTATTCGGTTTGTTTATCATGGAGACACATTGCATTCACAAAACACTGGAGGCCCTGTCATATAATTGTAACATCTGTCTCTCATAATTATGACTTGCTATCTCATAAATATGAGAAACTCTCTCATAATTATGAGATCCTGATCTTGTAATTACGAGAAAGGGGTTGAGGTGGTTATCAGTCATCAGTGTTTGAGAAGACGAAGGCATGATGTTACAACCATTTGCTTTGATTTCCCCCTTGGTTTGACAACAGGAGTTATAAATGTCACTGAGTAATATGGATGGTATTATTATTATTATTGGTGTGATATTTTATGCCTTGAGTGCAGTACCAGTTGCATATCTGCATCATATAATCCTGTAATGTGAGACCTCACATCAAATAAAGCAGTAGCTTCTTGCATGTCTTGTAGCAGAGTCCTGTGTAATAGGCATTAAGAGTGAAAACATGATAAGCATAACAATTATGTCATCACTGTGCAACTGGAGTCCTTGTTCAGGCAGAAAGCACACTTGCAGTTGCTCTCTTCACTCATTTCTCTGTTCAGCTAAACCTGTACAGGATGCTTAATGGATGCTTCAAAGTCATACATCAGAAATTTACTTGAGCTATCAAAATTTGTGAACCTTCCTCAATATTATGGTACCATATGGCAAGAACTATTAATGTAACAGTGGGATGATAAGACTTGTTTCCTAATCAGATCACAGAACACAGTATAATCACGGTAAATCACACAAAAGCATTACATGACTAGTCTATTCACTCCTTTATTTTACTCAGATGCCAAACAACTTATCAAAAAGTGAGACGCACACTATGCAACCAGCAGGAGACCCTCCCACTGCGCAAACTTATGTTAACTCAGCAGTAAAGTTTTTGATCATGGTTCAATAGAAGCAGAAAGCTGGTGCCAAAGAAATGAGCTTAAATTACAGCAAGAGAAGAAAGACTCGCATAGTGTGAGTTTATCAGACTTCTGTGAGTCGATGGACACAATTCAGCACCACCTCTTGGCCTTCATGACTTCTGCCTTCTTTTCTGAGTCTGGGTTTGATTTGACATTTCAGAAGAGCATCCTCCTTCATCACTGCAACTCACCGTGGAGCTCTTCTGCCACTCCATCCCACAGAAAATCTATAGAGGCTTCCAACTTTGAAGTCCTCCAGATAGCGAATGATCAAAACAAATGAGTTCTTGCTCATCAGCAAAGCATCGACTGCTCCGCTGCAGATGCTCATTAAATTCAGAGATCGTAAAAATGAGCTCAGAGAGAGACAACCTTATGGCTCCTCTTTGCCTCGTGCTGCAGCATAGAAAGGAGAAGTGATGGGACTCAGAGAGATCCTGACAGACAGTCTGCTGACAAACCTCATCAGAGTGACAACAGATCGTCCCGGTTAAAGCAAAAGCTCTCCTTAGATAGTTAACGTCACGCTGAAAGCAAACTTTTCTTTGTTTTGTTGAGTTAGCTTCACACATGCAGGGTGCTGGAAGGCTGGAGAATCTGTCAGTCTAGTCATGCTCTGCTTAGTCAAAAAATCACTCCATAAAACACTCCATCAGTGAATCAGTTACACCACAAAAGTTCAAATGAATGGACGCAAACAACAGACCGCTGCTTCTATGGTCCACTACAACAGCACCCTGGTCATAAGATGATAAATTATAGTTATCCAGTGTGTGGTGTGACGTTCTGCTCCTCTGTACCTCAGTGCTAATACCAATGACATCTTTCATAGATCATGTCATTTTTTATTGAGCAGTGAGAGAGATAGAGCATGCCATCCAAATGCCTGGTCACCAAGGGAGCACCAACTAAGGAAAGAAGGCAGTTTAGATGACATTGAGGATGAAATGCATCTCACTGCCCATTGTCTTAAATGTGAAACAGCAAGAGAGGAAGCTATTCACCATACACATCAGTCCTTTTACATTTGGAGGCTCCCTCTACAGATTCTTTTTACTTAGTGCCACTCTAAATAATAAACACACAGATGTATAATGTGATGTAATTGTTTAAAGTATCCTTGTAATAACTCTGAGCATAGTGTCAGTTCATACAGCCATGGAGTCAAGTTCATCCCAGCAGATCAGCTGATCTCAACACCAGCTCACATCAGCTGATGGCTCAGAAGATGCCCTCCTACACATTGATCTCATATAAGATGCACTAAGCTGATTTAGTTTGCCCACAGTTGCTGCACATCTGCAAGATGCTTTGCACCCCAGCTCCGATGTTGATGCTGAGTCTGACTTAATGCTGTATCTGTTGTCATTGATGCCTGCTCTGTTTTGTGCTGGGGTCTTATGACTTCTCTCCCTGCCTCTGGCTTTCCGTTTATACCCATGGAAGGGCAACAAGGTCCCAGTACAGAGCCATGTCACAACATATAAATTACTGCATATGGAAATATTAATCTTCCTTTGACAATAGTGTTCTTGACTGAAGGTTATAGGTTCTCTGCAATACAGTAATGCTTTATGTTAAGCAATAACAAAAAAGATGACACTCCAAATGGAACTGTAACTAAAAACTGTCGCATCAGTGAGACCAGGGCACATCTTAGTTAGCATCAGAGGAAGACTGTGGTCAAAAATATAACATTAAGGAACACTGTGGTCCCTGCTCCTTGGCTTCTGAACACAAACACTGATCATTTTGGAGCTGAACAGAAGATCAAAAAGTTAATCTGAAATGGTTGAAATTATGATGATTCAAATAAAAAGGGATCAAATCTGGAAGGGTTAAATGGTCAAAACATCAGCTTTTAAATCTGTGTAACAATTTAAAATTTACTTCGTTGTTGTTGCTCTGAACTTTGACTGATCACACCTACAGTTGTCTGTATTAGACTCACAGATTATCTTGTACAGATAAAAAGGATGCCTTGCATAACATTATGTTAACAAATTTGGCATCAATGATGTCTACCGTCTCCTGAAAACTGGGCTATTTGCAAGTTTAAGATATGGTAAGACAAATAGCTATAAGGCAGTTTCTGTAGATTAAAAGTAGAATTCAACGCCACGATCCATGATCACAATCCTACCAAGCTGCAGTAGGTGTAGAAACTACAGTCACCAGCATATATTGTGTCCACAGATGTGTTTGTATTTGAAAAATTTGAGCACATTTCACTAGATGCCACCTGTGCAGGGTCTCAACTGTAATGTGGTCTCTTTTTTGTCTCTCACTCTAACTTGCCTTACTATTTTCCTCGTCCACCTTCTCTCTGTCACAAGAACACACACATACACACCTCTGATTTCACGTCTCATCACCCCCATGACCCACATAGACAAGGAAACTAATTCACACAGGAAAGAAAGAGATAGATCGAAAGGAAGAGAAGCTGAAAGGTGACAGGAGGCAGACCGAACGAGGAGGATGGGAGGCCGATACTAAATTAGAGAAAGCAGAAAAGACAGCAATCTGCAGAGAGGATGCTGAAGGCAAGATGAGAGGAGGAATTTGTAGGAATGCAGGGCGGAAAAAAAGGAAAGAGGGAGGAGGAATGGAGCAGGATAATGTAGCCAGTAAGTGATAGACTGAGCAGCGGGAGAGGTAGAGCGAGGTCAGATGGAGAGATGGATAGAAGAAGAGGAATGAAGGGGTGGAAGGGAAATTTGGGTCGGCGAAGTGCAGCTGCATCGGGAGGGAGCCGAGATGAGGAGGGTAAAAAGGGGGAGAGACAGGAGGCAGGAAATCAGTTGAGCAGACAGAATGTAGAGTATGTGTAGAGAGGATAAATGAAGGGGGTGAAGATGAGAGAGAGGTAGAAAGAGAGGAGGATGAGGAGGGGGGTGGATGCGGAGTAACAGTCATCAGTATTCCAGCCTTGTACCCTGTTTCCAGCCAAGACAAATGAGAGCCAACATCAGGGAGGAAGTGGATCAGCTGAAAACACACCAACCTCTCCCTCCGTCACCCCACTCCCCTTTCTCTATTTTTCTCCATATCTCCCTTTTCCCCTTTGCCAAAAGAGAAAGAACCTTATAGCTGCAGTAGCTCATACAGTGGGGACCTTCCCGACAACTGCAGAAATACGCACACGTACAGCACCATAAATAAACAGTGCAGTATGCAGGTGTGTTAATTTAACCTTATCCCGGGTTATTCAGCAGTATCCTGTTTTGAGATATTAGAACATTAGTGCCCTCTCTCTGGGGACTTAGCTGAGGTGTCATCAAGTCAGGATTTGCTATTGACAATGCTTATTTATGAGCTCCAGAGCCTTGCAAATCCAAAGAGCAAAAAAAAAAAGAAACAAAATTTGTGCAGTGAAGTCTGTTAAATGTTGTCAAACATTAAACAAAGCAATTGATAAAAGAGTTTTAAATTATGTATTGCACAACTTGCAACATTTTTGCGCTACTGAATAATGCCACGCAGTTTACAAAACAGCCATGAAACATGGACTGTAAAAAAGATAGGCATAGCCACGGTGACGTCATCCACTGATTTGTGGCCATATTTGGTGGAGGGTGGAGTACCAAATTATTAGCTAATGTTAGCAAGCTTGGTTAAAAAGTTGCATTCATAAACTGTACAGGTACAACGCATAGACACACATACCTGTCAATTTAAGTAAGATTTTCATTCACTAAAACTGAAGCACAAACTTCTCAAACAGACTGTACCCCAGAGCAGGTCATATTATCTGCAATCTTTAATGCCATTACAAATGCTCCAAAAGGGTCTAATTGCACAAACACAGTAGAACATGGTGAACATGCTTTTTAATGCTGGATGGACACTTTTACATAGGAGTCTATGTAGATCAGCTTGCTTTTGGAATAAGCGTCAAATAGCCAATAGAGGAAGTGCAGTTTTTGGCATTTCTGAGTTGGCTCCATTTTTCAGCCCCAGAAACTGCAGCGTGGTTCCATTACATAAACACATCTATGCAATGTATAATGGCAATTAGTGATATGTATCAAATACAGTACTAAATTTTACTCATCAGAATGGACTTATTAGATGATCTGTTAGTATTAACCACACAGAAAGCCATACTTTTTGTCAGATAAATGCTAAAATACCATAAACACTCAAATCAAACAGAGGTAAAGCTTGGTAGAATGCTACTAGCAACAACCACTTGTGTTGGCATTCTACAAACTTTAAGAATAATAAGGGTATTGCTGTTCACCAGCCGTACTCTTAATAATGAAGATGGCCTGGGAAAATAAGCAGAGTATAATAAAAATACTGATGATATATATTTAAGGGATTTGGAGAATATTGTTTAGCAGGCAAAATTAAAGTATATCCACATAGTACTGTCCCAAATTCCATCAACATTTCATTAAACCTTTATTAAAACTGGTCTATTTACACTTCTATGCACTCCTTTTTCTCTTTTTTCCTTTCATCCACCAACCAGTCAAAGCAAAAGGCTGCCCTTCTCTGAGCCTGGTTCTGCCGAAGGCCTCTTCCTGTTAATAGCTAGATCTTCCCTCCCACTGTCACCAAGAGCTTGCTCACAGGGGCCATCCGAATGTTGGGGTTTTCTCTCCAGTATTGTGGGGTCTTTACTTTGCAATATAAAGTGCCTTGAGGCAGTGTGTGCGGCACAGCTCTGTAAAGGACCTGATGTCATGATTCTGACAGTTCTGGCAAATTGTCCTAAAAAGGATGATGACACAGAGTGAAGCCTTCTCTGTATCCAGAAGAGTTCATTAGTGTTTTGTTGGCATAACTTGCAAAGCTGGCAAAAGGTGTGAGTCTTTCACAACCCGCTAGAAAAACCTGTGGTGAAATGAAAAATAATTCTTCAGTTTTGGTCATGAGGGCTTCATATCAATGGACGGAATAAATAACTGCAGACATTTGAGTTTATGTGGATGTAACATTTGGTTATGGAGTAAAATTCCATAACAGGTATTTACAGTTAGAGCTATTACAGCAACACGACAGTTATATCCAATACACACAAATGAATAAACATGTTTATTTTCTGAAAAACAGAGTCAAATGAGAAAGTAACAACATTTTATTACTAATACAGTTGTTCAAGAAACAGCAGACACCCATGTAAAAGTTTTTATTGGACTTTATGCAGTCCTGCGAAAAACAAAGTACATCTTTACTGCTTCCATTTGAATTAAGAGGATAAGTAGCAGCCAGGTGGTGCTAATCAAATGCACTTGGTTAGCTGCTTATCTCTACTTCTGACCACCTCTATAAAAGCTGACATTTTGACAGTTTGCTCATCTGCAGCATTTAGGTATTACCACAATGTGGTGATCTTCCCAAGAGTGGATGCCCTGGCAAATTCACCCCAAGTCTAGATAATGCAATGCTCAGAGAACACCCAAGAGCTACATCTCAGACTTTGAAGGCCTCTGTTAGTATGTTAAAGTTCATGACAGTGCAATAAGATAAAAATGAAGAAATATGGCTTGTTTGAAAAAGGTTAGCAGGAGAAATCTCTTTTCTCTAAAAAAAATACCTTGGCAACATGGCTTAGGTCTGTAACAATGTCCTTTATAAGGATGAGAACAAAGTGGAGATATTTGACCATAATGCACCACATTTGCCGAAAATCAAACACAGCATGTCAGCACAAACGCTTCATACCAATTGTCTAGGACAGTGATGAAGGGGTGATGATTTGGGATTGTTTTGTAGCCGAACAGCATGGGCACCTTATAGTCATGGAGTCTCCCATGAACTCCACTGTATACCAAAGTATTTTAGAGCCAAATGTGAGGTCATCTGTCCAACAGCTCAGGCTTAGATGAAATTGAGCAACTTAAAAAGAAAATGATCCAAAGCACACCAGCAAATCTAAAACAGAGTGGCTGAAAACGAGAAGAATCAATGTGTTGCAATGGCCCAGTTAACGTCCAGACCACAGCCTGACAGTGGCTGTGGTGAGAGAGTCGTACATAACGGAATGCCCACAAACTTCAATGAACTGAAGCAACACTGATACTATATGACTTATAAAGTCATATAAAAAACGATTACTTCAGGTTAATGCTACTAAAGGCTGTTCTATGAGATTTTGAATCACAGGGTGTATTTCACTACTACTTTTCACAGCACTGCATAGAATCCTGTGAACATTTTATTTTTCACATGACTGTCTAGGAACACTTAAGGCTCACTTACAGTACAGGGTTGGTAGCACGTTGGCGGCATAGAGGGAGCTACTGACAGGTTGTCTACATGTTAACTTTCACAGGTTGTTAACATGTTTACTTTTATGGGTTGCCTACTGTTTACTGTCACCAGGGGGCAGTGTCACCAATAACTGGTCTCTTGCTGTTGTTGGTCCTTCAGCCAGTCACAGCAAAGATTGGAGTTACTACTTTGTCAGTTAATTAACAAAGGGCTTAAGTAAAACCAGATGTTTATAACAATGTAAATTATCCACTGCTGCCTCTCTTTGCTTTTCATGAAAATTTTTTAATCTTTAATGTTTTTTCAGACTTCTCTTTTTACATTGGGAACTCTGCCATTGCTCCCTTGCTGTCCCAGACTACTTTTCAACCGTCATCTACGCTTCGCATAGCTGGCTTTTTGGAGGACTGCACATCTGCACTCATGCGCTGGTTGTGTTCCCCTCTGTGTTGGCTCCACATAGGCAAATACCAACACAGATGGATACGTGCGTTGTACCATAAATCCTGCATTACAAGGAGGTAGGTGGGATGCAGTTGGTATAAACGCATTCAAATTTTGACTGGGAAACAAGTTTGTCTGGGACCACTTTTAAATTTCATTTTATCATGCTGTTTGGTAAAACCCTTAAAAGTAGCTAGTGGTAGGAAATAATCATTGGCTACAAAGTTTGAATTTAACCCCATCTGCGGGTAGCAGATTATTCACACTGTCACTAGAGGCCGCATAAAATTGAAATATTACTATTGTAATGGACAGATAACATATCAACTCATTTTCTGGGGATGAAAGTACTATCATCACAAAATTTATTAGTACTCAGCTTAAGTAAAGCAAAAACGTTCACAAACATGACATTTGCCTTTGGTTTAAAAAAGTCCTCCAAGTTAACTTTTTTAGCAAAAGTAACCAGTACATTCTGCACTCAACCATGAACTGCATTAGGATGTGTTACTCCAAATTACTAAGTCACTCACAAGTGATGTTTTTCTTTTTCCTTTACACTTTCCTTTCCAGTAATATGCTTTGTTTACTAGGAAGCACTTTACGTCCCCAACTCAAACATTTTTCTCCATAGAGAATATTTGACATTTTTGTTCAAATGCTGAAGCCAGCAATGCAGCGGTGCTAAATATACACTTGAACACGTGCTGTTTAGAAGCTTCACTGACTGAAGGCTGTTAGAAAAAAAATACAAACTATGATCTTGATGACACCATATATCAACATGAGGCAGTCACATGCTCCTGGGTCCTGCCACAGCCTTCAATCAGCTTTGAGTTATCCCCTCAGTGTAATCTCCCCCCTCCCCTTGTGAAAAGCACAAACAGCAGCACACAGTAATGATTCCACCCACTCTCTCTCTCTCTCTCTCTCTCTCTCCCTCTCCCTCTGCCCCCCACTGGGGTTTCCTGCTCTGATTACTGTTTGTTCATACAAAAACAAAACCCACTGTGAGAAGGATGTTCAATTCTGACAGAAAATGAGATACAGATTTCTCTCTCTCTCTCTCTCTGACACACACACACACAGTTGTGTATCCATGAATCCATTACTTCAGAGAACATTACATTCATCATATGCAGACTTACACTAACTCAACTTATCCCTAGACTCTAACCATAAGCACACCTTCACCTTTAATTAATGACTTCTCATGGAGATTTGCATTTTGTCCCTATAAGGAGGACAATCTCCTATATATGATTTCCACAAATCATTACAATAGACACAATAGTTGATTGTTTTTTGTCTTTTAATGCTTTTGTTTTTATTTGTTTGGTCAGGTTTGGGCAACAGTATTAATTGGTCAGATTTAACGGAAAAACCACGGTTTGGGACACAGGCAGGCATGTGAATAAATGAATGTAGAATCTCCGACCTTTTCAGAGAGGCTGTGGTGTCTTTACCACTGCCTGGGGCGGGACTTGATACCCTGGTAACCAAGACGATAGAGGAGAAGCTTGTTGCTTTTTGTGGTGTCCCTGTGTAATTTTAACACATTATGTGCCACCACCATAAAACGCAGAGTTAAAATGTCAAGCTTGCATTCTCATTGTGAGCGCATTTGTTATGATGCAGATATGAGCATTTAGCTCAAAGCATTGCTGTGTCTCACAGACCTGATTGCAGACTCTCACTCCAGTTTAAATACATCATTCCAAAAGTTCACACTTACGATGAGATGCCCGACTCTCTCTCAATCTCTCTCTCTGTCTTGCCGTCTATGGTTCCATTTTATAGACTGACATAATCTTATATTCCAAAAATAACATTTTTAATTAAGCAATATGCCTACAGGAAATTGGCATGTATTTCTTCAAATCAGCCTCTAAGCATTTATTTAAGGATCTATATTTAGACATTAATTAAAGCATTGCAGTAGTGTGCTGCTGAGAACAACAACTCTATGGTTATTACAGCCCACTGTATTGTCCTCATTGCTTTTTTCCCCTTCTGTAACAAACTGCAAACACATTTACACATGCACACGCTTGGATAGAGTAATAACGGGAATGAGCTAGTGGCAGTCAATTGTCTCTACTGTGTCTTGTTTGTAACAGTGGAGATAAGCAATCGAACTGAAATTAAATGAAGGGAAAAAAGAGAAGGAGGATGCATTAGCCAAAAAAAAATGCTAAGTTGAATTTAAAGTGCTCTGAAGAGGATAAGCAAGTAGGGCAGTCAGGAGAGGAGGAGAAACAGGAGGAGGAGAGGAGAGAATGGGTGGAGAGGAGAGAAACAGGATGGGGAATTGATAAATAGATCATTGTATGCAAGGAGCTGCTCAGCCTCTTCTCTATGTCTTTCCCACGTCTCCGAATACTCCCTCCACCCCCCGGACACCCAATAAAGAGAATTTCTAACTCATCTGTTTATTGTAAGTGAGCCTAAATAAGGCCAGGACACAGAGGAATCACACAAAAACAAAGGATCGACACACACACATACACGGTGAACAGTAGTGCTGTACAATGTCTCTTTCTGTTTCACGCCTTGTTTGTCTTGTCTTTTCGTTGTAGAGCGTCCTCTGCAAATGAGCCTCTGTGTGTGTGTGCTTACTCGAGGTTTTGACAGGAGTCGTGGCTAAACTCTTAACAGCACAACACACACAGACTCACACTAGACCCAGAAGTTTTGTTTTTTTTTGACACAGTGTTTCTCTAATGGAGGAAGCAGACTGGTGTACATGTGGATGGGAGAGAAAATAGATATAATAGACAAAGATAACACAAACACTGTGTGGCTGTAGTGACTTGAAGTCCTACTTGAAATATGACAGAGCACAGAGAAGGCTGAAAGGTTATTTATAGATTTTCCCCCCAGTTTTAGTTTTTCATCTTAGTTTGAAAAAAAAAACTTCAGATCTGCAGGCAACCTTGAGCACTATCGACAGCAAAAAAGCCTCAGTGTGAAATATTTATCAGCCAGGTGCTGGTGTGTATGGGGTCATAGGGTCTAGTCATATTTTGATAAATTACATAAAGAGCAGTGCTATGGAGTTTACTTGTAAGAGTGCTACAGATGACTAATTACACTGTTAACTAGACAACCATGAACATTTCGGACTACACAGAACAGATTTTTTTTTAGGATCCAATAATAAAGGTTTCAACAAACAACACAATAATACACCTATTAACTATTTAACCAATGTAGAATAAGATTATTATAGAAAAGTCAAAACTAATTTGGGATCATGTGTAGTACTAGTTATGCTAAAATAAAGAAGGTATAAAAAAGTGCTAACTGTGAAAGAGATTGAGCAGATCAACACCTTTCAAATTTCACCACAAAGCTGCTACAAGAAAATAAGGAGCACATTTAATTACATTAATTATTTTAAAAGCAGAACAGTGAAAATTTATCACACCATCCGCCTCTGCCTCCTCTTCATCAGAGCTCTCTTTCTCTTAACCGCTGTGCACTCTGCTCTGCGTCAGTCCGCAGCCCTTCATCTCCTCAGCAATGCTCCACAGGTCTAAAACCAGTATGATTGAGCTACTCAGCTCCAGATTTAATTCTTTACTTCCGCAGATTAGTGTGCCACATCTGTACCCTGCTCAGTTAAGCCAAAGTTCCCTTGTTGCTCTGCACAGCCAGCAGACTGCCTGGTTTTCCACATGGCCCTTCATCCTCTCTGCCACAGCTTAATATCCCATCCTGGACCCATTCTGCTCTAAAATAATTATTAAACTTTTATCTAACTACAGTGCCCAATACATTCATTTATCAAAATCATCCAGCTAGTTTTGGTTCATGAAATAGTAACATTCATATCAAAATGTATGTAAACAATACGTGTCGCAAGGCAGCCAGGTGACGACTGTTGAACGCAGCATTTTCCATCGACTTCTATGGGAGTCAAAATGACACCCTTGGTGGTTCTAGGGATAAGTGGTTGTAATTTTTTTTTCCCCACACACCCCAAAATTCACTATATGATGAATAAATCTTTTCTAGAAAAAGTCAGGAAATATGAACTAATTGGGTTTCAATTTAACATAGTTTCATGGTTTCAAAATACCAAGGAGTAAAAATGACCCCGCCCCCTTGGCAGTAATATGACTTATCAGATCTGATTCCCTTTTAATTTTCAAACAAAGGTTTTAAACTGGGCAGCAAAGTCCTCTACAGGTTGTGAATGTTGATGTTCACAATGTTTTCACGACTGGTAAACAAGTGTTAAATTGAGCCCTCTTCTCACTTTAGAGGGAAAATATTGTTGAAATCTGAGAACTGAGGAGAGTTCTTGTCAGATGATAGAGCCACTCATGACAGCTGTTCTTCTGCATCTTAGAATCAGGTTTCTATTTGGCAGATGAGGCACTGTGCAAATTCAAACAAATGAACCAACCAGAAACAAGGATCAAAACTAGAGTGCATACTGTCAAATGAATGGAAACTTACTAGATGTAGACAGATGCTTGTAAACCATCCTGCTGTTGATGGTGAAATCTCATGTGTGCCTGAGGCTTTTGTTTGTTGACTCAGGCTGTCTGGACCAAAAAGATGCAAAACAATAGAATGAACAAAATCGAATAGAATGTA
>VUQH01003889.1:10135-24778 GCA_015106775.1 Etroplus canarensis | reverse complement strand
TTAAATCCACTTAGATTCGTTTTAATAAATATATTTTTTAAAATATATTTCAAAAAGCTGTGACGTCATCATGGTGCGCCGGCGTGCGGACAGGTCAGGGTTGTAACGGGCCGGTTTGACGCCGGGTAGCTTGTCAAATGAAATGCTTTAATTTGCTGAATAACCTCTCTCACACCGGTCACCCGTGAGCCCAGAGAGTGCGGTCCGACGAGCAGAAGCGCCAGCAGATATGTCGTACTGCAAACAGGAAGGTAAATGTTGTCTTTTTTCCCTTCATTTTTCCGCCCGCGGCTGAGCAATGTCATGAAGTGAAGCACCATGCTAAGCTAAACCCTGCGGGAGCTGGCCCCGGGTTACAGCACGATGGTCGAGAAAAAAAAGGCTTTAGTTTAGCACAGGGCTGTCAAAGTCATACTAGCCAAGTGCATCTGCAGTGGACCAGGTCGGTGAAGTGATTACCTGATAACTTACAAATAAAAACACCTCCAAATTGTTCCTCTTGCTTTCAATTTAAAGACGTTTAACTGCACGTTAAGGAAAAGAGCTGTCATTTGGAGAGTACGTCGTCCGCCTTTCGAAGAAATGCTGCTGTAGTGAAGCAAAGAAACCCCTGAGCGCGGCTCATCCTGCTCACACTGTGAGAAATAAAGGATTTTATCCTGTCATTAAAAAATACACTGTCCTTTTTTTTTCTTTACCGTGTGAACATCTGAAATTCTATTAATTATAACTGGTGAAAATAAGGAACTTTTGTGATTAACTTGAATGCAAAATAATAAACTAATTTTCTTTCTTGATTTCTTAATTCATGTATTTGTCAGTAAGAAGACTGTAAAATTGATGAAAATACAGTTGAAAATTTTCTTCTTCTTCTTCTTCTTTCGGCTGCTCCCGTTAGGGGTCGCCACAGCGGATCATCTGCCTCCATCTCACCCTATCCATTGCATCCTCTTCCCTCACACCAACCCTCTGCATGTCCTCCTTCACTATATCCATGAATCTTCTTTGTGGTCTTCCTGGTCTCCTCCTGCCTGGCAGCTCCATCCTCAACATCCTTTGTCCAATATATCCACCATCCTCCTCTGCACATGTGCAAACCATCTCAGCCTTGTCTCTCTGACTTTGTCTCCAAACTTCTCCACATGAGCTGTCCCTCTGATGTACTCATTTCTAATCCTGTCCATCCTGGTCTCTCCCAGGGAAAATCTCATGCTCTTTTTTTTTTTGAAAGCTCCACATTTTCCAAAATCATGGGACACACAACCCTCTCACTATGGAGGGTTGTGTCAGGAAGGGCATCTGACGTAAAACCTCTGCCAAATTACCAATGCAGATTAATCCACTGTGGTGACCCCTTGGTGGAGAATACAAGGGAGCAGCCGTAGGTTCATCCAGAGGGCTTGATAATTTGGTGGATCTGTTCTGGCCCACAGGCTGTGTGTTTGACACTTCTGATTTAGTGCTTTTTAATTGGATATACTGATTCTTGCAGTAATATGACAGGTAAATCTCACATCAGCAGAGCTGTCAAACAGCTGCTGTGATCCTGTTGATGCTGAGTCACTACTGTTGGTTAATGTTTTTTAAGTTTTGCCAGATGACACAAATCCATTAAACTACAGGCATGTCTTAGGGACACATGCCCCTCTCACCATGGAGAGTTGCATGAGGAAGGGCATACATATTTGCCCCTGAAAACCTCACAAACATTACCTTGGCCTCCAGTGACACTGTGAGTACCCTTGGAGTCATTTTTGACCATGAGATGTCCTTAAACATTAAACAAACACCAGCACAATATTGGTAAAATAATAAATATCCTGTCTCAAAGTGATACTGAAAATTAGTTCATGCATTTATTACTTTTAGGCTTGACTCTTCTAATTAATTACTATCTGGCTGTTCTAAAAGCTCCCTAAAAAGCCTTCAGTTGAGTCAAAATGCTACAGTGTAGCGTACTAACAGGGACTAGAAAGAGAGATCATATTTCCCCTATTTCTCTTTATCTGCTCCCTTTAAATCAAGAATTGAATTTAAAATCCTTCTCCTCAAATACAGATAGGGTGACCAGAAATCCCTCTTTATGTGAGATAGCACAGCATTTTTATTCCCTGTCCCCCCTGAGACGATGTCTCACATTTTGACTGGCCCAGTCAGGCTTTAACTGGATGCATGTGAAGAAAGCAAGGAAGGTTTTTTATTATAATCAAGTTGTCTAATGCTGTGCCCATTAGGGAAAGTTACAAGTCACCAAAAAGCCACAAGCTTTGTGGATTTTGAGAAGATTAAAATTAAACACTTCTTATATTTTTATTTTAAGGCAGATGTTTTGCAAGTACTCTACAGTGGTTCTGTTATTTTTTCCTTGTTTATTTTTTCTCATTCAACTAAAATGTAGTTTTCAAGTTTTTAGTGTAGTTTTAATTCTGCAATAGTATCTTTCATTGACTGTAGTGTGGAGTTCAGGTCCCTGATGTGTGGGCAGTCACACCTTTGACTCCACCCCAACTCAACACAGCCAGAGATCTAAGAGCTAGGGATGGTCTGAATGAGGAGAAAAAAGAATGTTTTGTTCCATTTTGTAATTCATTTATGAACCAACACAAACAACAAATTACAGATTATTATTTTTTGTACATTTAGTTTTTGTGCTCAAGTCAAAAATGTAAAATGAGAAAACAGGCCACCGTTTATATTTAATTTTGGTATTTGTTTTGTTGCCTTGAATGACCGTGAAGTTACTGGCTTGATGATGCAATAATACGAGCCAAAGCAGCACAGTGAGCCCCAATTGACAGCCAACTAGAAAAAGTCACAGAAATATTTCTTTGAAAAAGCATAAATTAGCATCACAGGTTCAAGAATTTATTTGATCGTATTTTCAGTGTCTTGCCTTGTTTATGTTTAAGGTAAAGATCGCATAATCTTTGTGACCAAGGAAGACCATGAAACACCCAGCAATGCTGAGCTGATCGCAGATGACCCCGACGATCCTTACGAGGAGCAGGGTGAGTCCATTTAGTTATGTACATGGTTTTTTAATATCCGTAGAATAATGACTCCATTTATTTAGTAATGTTTTGTTGTAAAGTCGATGGACTTAATTGAAAAGAATTGAGGAAACGGAACAGAAACAGCATAAGCTAAGATTTTAACTTCTTAGTTCCTAAAAAAAAAAACCATGCTGTACATTATTTAAATAGATCACATATGGCACTATACCATGTTGCATACTCGTACATGTTTAATGTCAACAGTTATATGTGAAGTTGCCTGGAAACCACACAAATATGGACACTTCATATTAGCCAGAAACTGTTGTTGAATGTAATGCAGGTAATTTTTGATGAATTGTCAATGCACAGTATTTAAATCCTCAAATAAGTAACTAGTGCGTCATAAACAATATAAAGAACACTGGACTTGATGCAGGAGTGGGGTTTTTTTTATGCTTTCATGTTGTCCGCCTGTCCATCCATCCATTTGTCTGTTAGCTACAAATCTTGTTGCTACCACTGGAGCTGACTTGTTTGCTGAATCTTTACCAAGATTTGTGTGTTTAATACACAGGATGGGTAGGGTTGTGGCATCAAAAATCAAGGTTTCACAGTCAGTTTTAAGGCAGAGTCATGTCACCCAAGCTCTGGGCATTTCTTTTGCTGTGGGGAACTTTAGTTTGTAAGAAAAAAAAAAATCACAGATGGACAGATTCCTCAAGATATAAAGGAGACTCCATATGACTGTTTTTTTAATTTTGGTGGACTGCACGTTTTGAAATCCTGAGTCTGTCTTTATCGGACTAAATAGTTGTGACTACTTAAGCAACAGTCAAAACCTAGTGCAATTTTCTCTTAATTAAGAGTCAGTGGTCAAAAAATAAACATTCACCTTACAAGCAAAAGGTCCCTGGTTCGATTTCAGGTGGGGAAACAAGTCCCTCTCACCACAGAGGATTGCGTCAGGAAGGGCATCCAGTATAAAACTTCAACCAAATTACCAATGCGGATGAATCCGCTGTGGCGATCCCTTGGGAGCGCCCAAAGGAAGGTCAAAAAATGACCCAAGCTTGTTTTTTTTCCAGGCTGCGTGCATGTGACACTTTTAGTTGGCCCCAGTGGAATCTGTGGACTTGTTTCATAGTTTTCTGTGGTGATCCAGGGGGGGAAATCTGCAGAAGTTTGCAGTGTTTTTTTTTTTTTTGCTTTTTACATTACTAATCATAAAAAAATCCTTGTTTCCTGAGCAAATATGTTATTTAAAACAATACATATTTAGACATTACTACAGTTCTGTTGCATGTAAGATGAATTTTATTTCATTAACTCAAAGGTCTTTTACTGACTTGTCACTATGTGTTTTCTTCAGGCCTAATCCTGCCAAATGGAGACATAAACTGGAACTGCCCGTGTCTGGGTGGGATGGCCAGTGGACCGTGCGGCTCTCAGTTTAAAGAGGCCTTCTCATGCTTCCACTACAGTAAGGAAGAAGTGAAGGGCTCTGAGTGCATCGACCACTTTCGCAACATGCAAGAGTGCATGCAGAGGTACCCTGAGCTTTACCCCCAGGAGGAAGATAAGGAGGACTCGGGTCCTACCTCTACTGCTCCATCTGACAATTCTGCCTTATCATCTGAGATTGACTCTACTGCGGTCACTTCAGCCGTTTCATCTGACAGCACTTCACCTACAGCCAGCCAGACTGCCAGCTAAAGTCAGTCAGACCAACTTAAAAGACTTTCCATGAGAGGCTCCAATTGGTCTCCTGGCCAAGCCTTCAGAGAGGGCCTATCGACACAGTTATGACACTCATGGGAAATTTACAGGCCATCAGGGGAAGACTTTGAGAGAGACATAGCATGTGTACAAAAATATGGAGTGCTTTGTTAGCTGGGCACTCAAAAAAATCATTGAATTATTGGATTACTGACAGTGGGCCAAGTGATTTGCTGCAGGGACATTAGGTGAAATACTCATTTTTATGCAATGGAAATGTAATTTGTCACTCGTTATGTCAGAAGAGCTGTTTGTCAACATTTGTAACTGTGTCCTCCAGAGGTCAGTTGTTCAGGAGTCTAAACACTAAGTTATATCTAACGAAGAAATCTAAGATGTAATCTGTAGATCTTTTGATTTGAGCAATGCTCAGCTTTATTTTACCTCAACAGAATTTTTTTGACTCTTTAATTTGCTTTCCATCACCCGAGAGACCAAAGCAGAGTTAATCAACAAGAAAGGAGAGCTGCTGTCAAAACATCTGTGCAATTTAAATGTACTGTTTCTAACTGTCGTTGTTGACACCTTGTAGAAAATTGAGTCTCCATCTATACCTGTTGCTGTAAGAACAATGGTCATCACGTTTTTTTTAGTTTACTTTCTATCTTTATATCATATTCACCTGTGGATACCTCCATGTTTTTATTGTCTTAACACGACTGAGTCTTCAGCTGAATGCTGTGGTCACTAGTTCATGGGATTTCTCTAAACTGTCCAAATTAAAAAGAATGTCTGACACTTTCAACTTCCATTTTTCTTTTGTTCTAAAGACAAAGAACAAAGTCTCAGTTTTTGTGGGTGAACATTGAGATTTATTAGACAGTAAACATGATAGAGAGATTTGCCTTTAATACTGTAAATTCTTTGTGGTTCAGCTTCAGCAAGGTGCTGGAACCATTCCTGAGTTTTATGTTGGTACTGAGATCATAGCTTTACACATTTGCTGCAGATTGATGAGCAGCACCTTCATTACGTCCGAACTCCCAGCACATTTGATTGAAGCTTGGTGATTGTAGAGGCTGTTACACCACTTACTCCAACTCACTGTCATGAAACCAGTCTGAGATGATAGGAGCTTCATAATATGTCATGCTCTCCTGCCAAGAGTAGCTATCAAAAGATGGTTAACTGTGGTCACAAGGAGATGCATATGGTCAGCAATATTACTTAGGTAGGCCACAGTGTTTGAATTATGCTCAGATGGAACTAAACGGTCTCAATAACCAACCTTCGTACCAGTACACCACCAGCTTGAATTGTTCACAAAGGAGTATGAATATATGGGTTCATGATGTCAAATTGTGACCCTACCAATGAGCTTATCAAACTAGGCAATGTTTTTCCAATCTTCAATTGTCTAATTTTGGTTAGCCTGTTCCCACTTAAGCTTCACTTATCTGCTTCCAAGTTCAGAGATAATCATCTATATGTCTATATTTTTATTTGAGTTATGCTTTCATTTCTATCACTTTGAACCTGTCTGGCCATGCTTCTGAGCCCAGAGAAAACAGAACATTTTTCATTACTCTTTTCTCTGAACCCTTAAAGTGTGTGTGTGTGTTTGTGTTAAACAAATCCCCAAAGGTCAGCACTTTCTGAACTACTCAAACCAGCCGATCAAGCTCCAACAACCACACCACATTCAAAGTCATGTAAATCACCTTTCTTCTTCATTGTGATGCTTGAACTGATCCTCCTGACCATGACTACATATCTAGCTGAATTGTTTCTGCCATGTGATTGAATATTTTCTTAATGAGCAGTTGCAACTAATGAAGTGGCTGGTGTGCATATGTTTTATGTAGGTAAATGACAGTCTTTGCTGATTCAAAAAAGAGGTTCTCTCATAGAAGATTTGACAGCTTAACAAATCAGGGTATTCTTACCAACATGTATCCAAATCCAACTGGCCGTGGTGGTGATTAAAAACATTTTATGCAAAATAGGTCTTGCGCATCAAGTACCTCACTTACAATCTGACCACTCTTGCTCACATTCTGCGAGTACTTCTCTTCAGTTTTCTGGCCTTGACTGATGAGTTTGACTCTTGGATAATTTCCCTGTTAATGTCAGTGATTTTTCAGTACATTGTCTAAATTGTTCACTCACTCATGAGTAACTTGTAAAACCCTCTGAAGTGTATCCTGCTGTTTTGGATCATATGAATCACGGGCATCCGTTTCTGAGGCCCTCTGATATAAAGAGACCTAAATGAGGTGTCCAGGGCACCACGACACTCTGCATGGTGACCAGCAAACGGCCTGTTCCAGACTCTTCTGGCCCTGCAAGCAGGTACTCCATACCTGGGAGAAAAGTAATATAACATACTATATATTAAATCTATTAAGTTGGCCTCTTTATGATTTCTTTTTTCTAAAATTCATGTGACTGGCTGATTATTGCAGCCATTGATTTAGGTTTTGCTTCATCAATGATGTTTGAACATTTCATACCTGGGTTTAATATTGGGCAGGTGCAGCCACGGCTGGTCCAGGACAGAGGATAGATACTGGTGGTCCCTGGGTGTAGCGCCACCTGACCTGATCGAAGGACCTTGCGAACTTTGACGTGAACTTCGGCATGGCTGCCTTTGTCATGAGCAGACAGTACACTTGCCTTGATTACTGTAAAAGGCCATAAAGAGAGAAGATTTACAAAGATATTTTGAGCCGTCAGCGGAACTCTCGATTTATGTAGCAGTTTTTAAAACAAGGGAAAATTGCACTTTGCCTACCATAATCATGTTTGTTCTTACAGAGCTCTGACATACTCCTTAGCTTTTTCTCCTTGCAGCTGCACTTCCCTGTGTATAGAAATTAAGTTATATTCTGTACTTATATGGTAGGAAATAGGTTTAATAAACCTAATCTACATAATGAAGATTTAATGTCACCTGTGTAATGCAGAGCAGAGATTGCAAGCTCCTTCGACAGCTGTACGTCTTCTTCAGTTGTGAACATATGATCCAAATCAGGGATTTTTCCGCCAATGGGCACATTTAACAATTGCTTATTTGTGTAGCTGTAAAGATAGAATTAAGCATTTATATTAGCAGCTAACCATACTGCATTCAATTTAATGTTGTTAGTGAAAAAAATGCGGCCAGAGATTAAGTATATGTCTACCTGTTTAGACACTGGCCAGTGTTTGGATCACATTCACGAGGGCATGCACAGGGTTTGCATCCCTCCTCTCCAAAGCTCCAGTAGCCAGGAAGACAGTGGCTACAACTTTTACCCCCTACACCAGATTTACAGTGGCACTGGCCACTCCTAGGGTGGCACCAAGGTCCCTCCTTTCCTGGTGGAGGAGGCAATGAGCCCTGAGGATCACACCAGCAGCCTGAGACATAGACACATGATAAAGGCCCAGGTGCTGGTTTAACAGTTAAGTTATAAAAATGCCAGCAGATGGTGCTATAAGACATTTCTGAGCTTCCCTTACATCAGGCGTCTCTAACATGGGGTTTCAGAATTAAATGCACCTCTTTCACCTATCTCCAGTGACCCCCTGCGTGCCAGTTTATACTTAATAGGCGTGTCACCTTCATTATAAGACTATAATAGATGTAGACAAATCAGCCAACCCAAAGCTACAGTAAGTCACCTGTCTGCCTTGTGGCTCTTACGTGTGCATGTGTGTGGGGAGCTGAGGGGCAGGGACGGGTGCCGGTGGTAGCCGTGACGACAGCGATGGCACCTACGCCCGACAGTGTTATGCTGGCAGTCCTCACAAACACCTCCACTGATTCGGCCAGAGGAAAGCCATGTCCGCTGAGAGAAGCGGCAGCTGTCAGCGTGGCCGTGGCACTCGCACTCTTTATTCGTGAAGACGTGTGATGTCACAGTGATTACAGAGATGAGACAAAGTGTGGATATCAGGGCAGGGAGGAGAGAGGGCGTGAACAGGGAAAATGCATGAGAATGGGCAAGTTATACGTCTGTTTTTTTTTTTGGTTTTCCTTTAGTCCTATAGAAAGACTATAGTCAAAGTGATTTACGACATGTGTTCACATGACAGCTGCACAATTTAAACATTGGAAGCAGTTATACCACGGTCCAGGCACTTTTACACAACTCAGAAACAAAGGTACACTGACCAAAGACATCAGGATTATGAGTTTGAGAACCACAGCTCTAATGGTGTTTGTTTGTATCCCCTGGCAGCAGAGGGGGGACATGGGGTGGCACTGGACTCCCTAAAATATTACTACTACTTTCACCTTCTATTCTACTACATTTTGAATGAATGAATGAGAGTTTATTTCGAACATGTTAGAATGTTACAATGTAGGATACATATCTCAATTTGATCATCACAATCTAACATATCCGAAAAGGAGTAGGAAGAAGCATAAGCTTATTATACCTACCCTTTCTCCATCTCTCAGCAAAAGAATCTGCTGATAATCAGTTAATCAGTTCACTTCCTCTTCTTTTCCTTGTGTGTGTGCTGTTTTTTTTTAATTAAACAACAGTATGTGAAGACCCCCAGTGAATGTCAACTTTCTTCTTGTGCCCTATACTGTGTGAAAACCATAACCTCATACCTCTTCTTGAACTGGGTCATATTTTGGATGCAAATGTTATACTTTGAACTCCATACTCTTCATTTTAAAGCTTAGTTACTTTTTATTTTGCAAATTAATTGCATTATTATAGATCCAGCTACCCAGCAATATACAATTAAAAGCATTAAACTGATATACACATTATAGTGATCCAGCAATATAATGCACAGTATGTTTTTCTGAAAACGCCAGTCTGCATAATGAGCAGGCTCAAACAGAATCTGCAGTTTATCATAGTTTTCTGCAGTGATGCAGGGGGAAATTCAACAGAATTCTGTAGAGGGGTTCTTTGCTTGTTACAATACTCTTCAAACTCTTTGGAGAATCTATGGAATCTGTAAAGTGCAAAATCCATGAGGGCCTGATAGTGAGTATGTTTAATTTAGGTACTTTAAATATATTTTGATTATGTAACTTGTGGGCTATTAAGCTATTTCAGTAGGATTTTCATTTTTTGCTTAAACAAAAAGTCTAAATACTCTTTACACTGGTTTTCAATCCTGATTTTATTTCTAATTAAATATTCTCATTTCCCATGGGCCCCCCCTGTCTGGTTCTTGATCCCCTGAAGCCACCCCATCTAAAAAAAATCCTGGAAATGGCCTTGCCTGGCAGGCTCAGCTACTCTCTTCTAGTGCACACTGGCAGGGTCTGATTTAAAAACAAAGCAACCAAACCAGGCACTATGTATTTATGACTGTGCTTACTTTGTAGAATATGGTTATTACAACGTCAGTTCCAAAAAGGCTGGGATGCTGTGTAATATATAAAGACAGAATGCAATGATTTGCACAAAAGAACATAGAAATCATAACTGTTGAAAGTGAGACATTTTACTATTTCATAAGAAATACTAGCTCATCTAGAATTTGATCCCAGCAACACGTCTCAAAAAAATTGGAACAGGGACATGTTTACCACTGTGCAGCATCCTCTCTTCTTTTAACAACAGTCCATTGATGTCTGGGAGCTGAGGAAAGCAGCCGCTGGACCTTTGGGAGGGGAATGTCGTCCCATTCTTGTCTGATATAGGATTCTAGTTGCTCAATAGTCCTGGGTCATTTGTTGTATTTTGGATTTCAAGAACTGCCAAATGTTTTGAATTTGTGAAATATGCAAGACCTTCCCTTAAAAAATATGGAGGGGAGCAAATGTTGCCCTAAGACCTATATATAGCTTGCAGCATTGATAGTGCCTTTCCACATCTGCACAATTGCCAGTACCGACGGCACCAATTAAGCCCCTATCATCATTAGAGATGCAAGCTTTTGAATGGAGCACTAATAACAAGCTGGATGGTCCCACTCCTCTTTAGTCTGGAGGATGTGGGGTCCATGATTTCCATAAAGAATTTCAAATTTTGATTCATCTAACCATAGAACAGTTTTCCACTTTGCCTCAGTCCATTTTTAATTTGGCTTTGGTCCAGAGAAGACAAAAGTGTTTCTGGATCATGTTCACATATGGCTTTTCCTTTGCATGACAGAGCTTTAACCTGTACTTGAGGATGACATGGTTAACCGTGTTCACAGACAGTGATTTCTAGAAATGTTCCTAAGCCCATGCATTGATTTACATGACAGAATCATGCCTGTTTGCAATGCAGTGCTGCCTGAGGACCCAAAGTTTACCAGCATCCAGTACTGGTTTTTGGCCATGTCCTTTGCATACAGACATGTTTCCCGATTCTTGGAATCTTTTATGATATGATGCACTTTAGATGATAGATGTTTTAAAGTCTTTGCAATTTTACATTAATGAATATTATTCTGAAGTTTCTCCACCATTTGTAGACACAGTTTCTGGCAGATTGCTTAACCCTCTGGCTACCTTTACTTCTAAGAGTCTCTGCCTCTCTAAGGTGCACTTTTTAAACCCAGTCACATTTCTGACCTGTTGCCAGTTAACTTAATTAGTTGTAACATCTTCCTCAAGCTGTTTATTTTTAGTACCATTTACTTTTCCAGCCTTTTGTTGACATTGTCCCAACTTTTTTTAGATGCGTTGCTGCTATCAAATTGATGATGAGTTAGTATTTTTCATGAAATAGTAAAAAGTCTCACTTTCAACATCTGATGTTTTCTGTGTTCTTTTCTGAATAAAATAAGAGATTTGCAAATTACTGGATTGTGTTTTTCTTTCTATTTTACACAGCATCCCAACCTTTTTGAAACTGGGGTTGTACCGTTCACCTTAGTAGTTTCCAAAACTATTTTTGTCTCTCCCATTCACACAGAAACTTACACACCAGTGTCCATGCTTGGTGCTAGCCTCCCATCTGGAGCAATTTGGGGTTCGGGATCTTGGCCAAGAAAATTGGAACAAAGGAGCAGCAGGGACTGTACTGTCAACTCTGAATAGTGGACAACCAGCACTTTGACACATCTTTGATAATTCCTCTATGATTTAAAAAAATCTTCTCTTTGTTTTTTTTCTTTATCATCCGAATAACCCTGTTGTTACTTACGCTGACATGGGTTGGCCTCCCCACTGCTGCCGTTGGCAGGCCTCCAGGGTCTATCATTGTAGAGCGGGGCACACTTCTCACAGTGATCTCCTGCTGTGTGGTGAGTACACAGACACCTACCAAACACCTGGAAGACACATCTGGTGCTACTTAGTTACTTTACCTACATTCACTTATGTGACAGACACCTGCTGTCCAGAGACAACTATAAAATACATGCAGGCAGGTGGTGGAAAGTATAAATCTGGATATTTAAAGGCTTTTTATTGTGATTTCGGTATTGAAATTTACACCTGGACCTAATATCCTTACACCTATGTTCTATGAGTCTGTAATAAAACACAGGCCAATGGAAAATCTAACATGCTTTTTTCTCATAGTCTTTGGTCTTTTCCTTTGACACAAGCATATCCACACAGGATAAAATACTCACCATGCTATTGTCCTGTCTTTTCTTGTACTCACTTTTGTGCGGTACACAATACTCAGCATGCCCATGGCACAGGCAGGTTCCTCTTGCCATTAAAGTATAAATAGCATAAGGTGCTAAAGCTGAGCTTTCTGAACTAGATGTGGGAGTCAGGACTGATGCTGTAGAGCTTTTCCATTCTGCTGGGGGGGTCAGAGATGCTTGACAGGACTGAGATTTTTGCAGTTTGATACGAAGATTTGTGATGGTCAAGCGAGCAAGGGCCTCTGGACTGTAGGGGTCGAGTGTTATAGCACTGCTGGGGTCTAGAGTACGCAATATGACCTAAGAGGAGAAACAGAGCTTTAAACAGCACTGAATTAAACATTTGAACAATGCCTTACAATAGGTCTAAACAGCCCTTTTAAATACCCAATTTGTGGTATGTAAAACAAATGAGACCAAGATAAATCATTTAAGAACATTTTCCACCTTGAATGTGATCTATAACCTGTATAAAATCAAAAATCAAATTAACATCTTTTAGAGGGAATAAAAATTAAAAATTTACAATAACCTTGTTAAATAAATATACACACTCTCGAAGTAATATTTTTGCATATGAGTCTATCGGTATGGACTATCTTGACTTGGCTTTGGGTATGGTGTTCTTTGGTGTTATGCAGAGCTGTTTTTGCGCCGAACATAACTTTTGGAATTCTAGCCAAAACGTTCAATCTTGGTCTCATCAGACCATAACACATTTTCCCACATGCTTTTTAGAGACTCATTGTGTGTTGCTGTGAAATTTAGCCAGATGAAAAAGCCTCTATGTTGCCTCCATACCACATAGCCTGGACATATATAGAATAAAGAGATTGTTGTTACATGTAGGATATACCCAGAAATTTCTGCAGCTCTTTTAAGGTTGCTGTAGGCCTCTTGGCAGCCCCCTGCCCTGTTTTCTTCTTGTCTTTCCATCAGTTTTGGAGGGATGTCCAGTTCTTGGTAATGTTGTTATTGTGCCATATTTTTCTCCACTTGATGACTGTCTTTATTGTGTTACATGGTATATATAATGTCTTGGAAATTCTTTTTTACCCTTCTCCTGACTGATAATATTCAACAGTAAGATCCATTTGATGCTTTGTGAGCTCTTTCCAGGCCATGGCTTTTTTTGTAAGATGCAACTAATTAAATGTCAAGAAAAACCCTACTAGAACTGCTGAACTTTCTTTGAGGTTAATCAGAGTCACTTTAACTGATAGCAGGTGCATACTTTTTAATGTGATTGGTTAATTTTGAACAGTCATATCTCTAATTATAAGAGTTTGTGCACACTTGTGCAACCACATTATTTTAGCTTATTTATTTCCCCTCTAAAATATTTCATCTCGTCTTTCAGTTGAATCATGCAGGTTATAGGTCACATTAAAGATGGAAAAAGTTCTATCGCATCACAAAAAAACTGACATTTTAATAGGGTGTGTTTACTTTTTATATCCACTATACATCTAAATATTCTCTACCTCTCCACCTGTGCAGGGTGCAGCACCAGTATAACGGGATGTGCACAGCGAGCCTGGCTGATCAAAGTCATCAGGCAACCCAAACTCCAAGCTGCAGTTGTACGCAAAGACCTTGACAGCTTCCCAGGTCTTGCCAAAGTCCGTTGAACGTTCAATGGCCATGGCAGCAGGCCGGGTTGACTTGAACACTAAAACCACATGAGACAGACAGAATTTTGTTTCCAGGTCCAAACGTATCTCGTCCTGCTGCTCCTGTATGGCAGTACGTCCACCTGATGCCCACCAGGTGTCTGGATGCAAGAAAGGGTCATCAGTCATGTGGGCAGCTGGGTGAGGATCCTGAGAACAAGAATGGAGAGTCCTGGGAGGATGGGGGCACAGAGGATGTTGGAGTGTGCTGTTCCCACAGCAGCTTGAGAGCGTGAAGAGGGTCCGGCCACTTGCCAGGTTCCCTATCGGTGGACTACAGGCACGGTCCAGGCATCTGGAAACTGATGCAGAGGGAGAATGATCGACAATCATCCAGTCAAATGGTGATAGGAAAAAAAAATCTGTAATCCTCTTTTTTATCAGATGATGTTCATAGTGCCAGTGCATTTTCCAACACATGACATCATGGACAAAGCCGAAGTGCCGCTCATGAATATTTAATTTTCCTGACTATACTGTGTGACTGTTGCTGCTGTTACATTATCCTGTCCTCCTGCGCTGGACAGTACTGAGACTCAGGTTACATGCAATGTAACGACATAAAGCTATCACACTATCAAATGTACCAGCAGCAGGTATGACTTTTGCTTTTCATTTGGGACATCACAAACAGAAGATTAATCTCACTGCAAAAAAAAAAAAAAAAAAAAAAACAAAGGAAAAAACAAAAAAAACAAAAAAAACAA
>VUQH01003889.1:0-10115 GCA_015106775.1 Etroplus canarensis | reverse complement strand
TCACACTGAAAAAAAAAAAAAAAAAAGGAAAACCAGGGTGAAGTCTTCAATGTCATACAAATTTAACTCTTTCCATAATTCGATCAATAAAAACATAACCTGAAAACAAGCTAAGAATAGAGACTGCTGGCAGTGACGCCACGGATTTAGAAAATAGAGCATTTATACAAGCAGAGGATGCGCCTCACCTGCTCCGCCGCGCGTCACAATTAAAAATAGCCAACCGAGCGCCACCAGCATCTGATGAGGAGCTGTCCCAAGCATGTTAGACGCCGTTATCCTTGCTTCTGCGGTGTTTACAACATACACGGTGCGATACGCGTTCTCCCGCGGAGATAAGTCCCAGCATTATGTGTGGCCTATTTAGCAGCCAAATTAATTAATGTTGCCAATTACGCATTGCGCAAAGTGCCCAGATGAATCCAGTATTTTTCCCGACGTCCTTCCAGGAAAAATGTAGACCTCAATGTGGAACTCAAATCATCCTTGGGGGACAGCTTGGACACCTCTCAAACAGAAGGGGAAAGTGCGTTCAAAAGATGCACCCGTCTACATTTGACAGCGAATTTAAAATGTTACAAATTTCTATTTGGCATCCTACATTCTGCTGAAGGGAATACAATTCATTTCTATGCAAATAAACTCATATTTCTATTAATCTCCTTCCAACACTAAGGCTCTGTGCAACATCCAGCTCCAACGCTCCACGCGTTTATGCGCGGAAAGGAGTGTGCGCTCTATTTATGGGTCCACTCCGCCCACACAACAAATCTACCCTGGTGTTTTTTTTGTTTTTTTTTTTCTCTAGTGTGCCAGTCTTTCATCCCTGGTGTTGTGCGCGCTGGGAATCGAACCTAGGACTGGCACAGGCTCGTTGATAATATGAGGCAGTCGCACACTCCCTAAACCAGGTTCCTCCACTAACCAGCTTTTTAATTAGTTTATCTGCTTCTGCTCTCTTGTTTTTCAATTGTATTAATTCGAAGTTACAAGACTCTTTGAAGTGTGTAGTAGGAAGAAATCAGAGTAAGGAGACAAAAATAGTCCTCTGCGCAGTTATTTGCATCTTGTTGCACCAAAAGAATCAGCCAGCTTGGTGTTTAACGCAAATAAGATGGAAGAGAAAAGGGGATTTCTCCCATATGCCCGGCTGCCTGGATAGATTACAGTGACATTTTTAAGTGTAACATTAACACATGGTCTGATACATGACAGTACATTTTAAAAATCCTTTCCACCCACAGGAAGCATGTAGTCCTTTGCAGAGCTTGATGTATGTTTGCCTTCTTGGCATGGACACAAAACAAATTGGAACAATAAACACAACGTCTCCTCACTTTTATAGCTTAACTTCAAATACAAAGGGCTCAGAAAATTGGAATAGACGCACAGAATTGGTTTGGTTTCCATAAATGTCACCAAGGACATGAATACTGTTTACAGATCTGTCTGCCTGCTTTTCTGTAAAGATCAAAAACAATGACTAAAGACTGGCATGGACCAGTGATGGTGATGACCTCTGCAATGTTTGTTAATTTTAATAATAAATAATAAATACTTATACCTATTAAAACTGCACAGACCCCACCAATGTGTTTTGCATTGTGAAGCTAAAACAAGCAAGTAAATGTAATTTACTTACAGGAGTGATTTTTAGCTGCTCTTTAAAATGTGTTAAGGCTCTGCTGCAAACTTCTACTCTACACTTCAGTGACCTATATTTAATCAAGCCTAAAATTTTAGAGCCTTTTCAAAAAAAATATAGCATACAATATGAACTTCCACTAGAACCAGCTGGACCACAGCAATGATTTCCCTCTGTTTTATCCATTACCCATCCTGCTTAGATGTGCACAGGTCCTTCCATGTATGTCTGTAAAAAGAAGTGAATATCATTTCCATGTGTCCTATTGACAGAGAACTGACTCTAAATTGGGCTAAAGCAGCCATAAACTCCAGTATGTCTGTGTGCCACCAACATTACCAGACAACAGCCAATCCCTCAGAAACAGCACTGCCCTTATCTCCCATAAAACTATTCATAGCATGTAGTGCACCACTGGAATGAGACAAAAAGAGAAACGGTGAGAAGTGTGAAGATGTATGTATGCCTGCCAAACACTAGCTGGTGTTAGAGCAGAAAGCTGAAAGAAAGATAGATGAATGGACAAAAGCGTGAACAGAGACAAACAACTGAGTGATGCTGAGTGACTCCAGTCAGTAGTCCTTGCATGTTTGTTGGAAGGATGAAGGGCGAAATGTGAACATATGAGGATTAGAAAAACCAGAATCCACTCCACTGTTTCCAACATGTGCTACATTCTTTTTTTCCAAGCAAATAAATTCTCTCAATGGTCAAGATGTATGTTCATCAAAGCGCCCAGCTGTGAGAGGTCAAATACCAACCTAAAAAGGTCATGGAGATCTCCTACCTGCCCCATGACTGCTCCTCTAATTGCTCCTCTTTCTCTCATTTACAGGGCTTAACGGGGGCTTGGGGTTAGAGAGCCAGGGTCAGAGGAACGGGGACCCCCACTTCCCACCCTTAGTGTTTGCCCAGACTGTTCATACATGTGTGTCAAGCACATTTACTCCACGCTTCTCCATCTCCTTCTCCCGTCATTGTTTTCGTTGTGTTGTGTCAGCTTATTTGTATCTCCAGGGATAAAGAAGATTTAGCTGCTTCCTTACATGACTTTACTGCACATGGATCTCCATGCCCAACGTGATCAGGCTTTGATTTGTTTTTTTCTTCCAATCTAATTTAAAACATCTCCATTTTGTTTGGGCATCTTGCTGTGGCAACACACAGTAGGAACTCATATGACGTTATCCACTGGCCGCAAGAGCAACCAGTAAAAGCCACGGCTAATAGGGTGTGCTTGAGTTAAGCCCCCAGGTCAGAATTAATTGTCATGATGACATTTTTTAACTCTGAATCACATTTCTTTTCATTTCTAGCCTTTACAAGATGACTGACCTATTTATATTCAAAAATACTACGAACAACCAAACTCTAAGAATATATCAAAGTACTTTAAGTACTTTATCCTGAAAACATGCACTGAAATGTAGTTGGAAGTGGAAAGATCTATGGTTCAAATACAATTGAGAGATCAGAACTATATGCCCCCAGGACTGCAGGAGTTGGTCTATTGCTTTATTTTGTTATCACAGTGAGCACGATAACCAGTGTGGAAAGCTTTTAAAGAGACATCCCTGCTGATGTTTGGTGTAATGATCCTCATGTCACACAGAGCCATTAATCAAGCACATAAATGGCTTACAGGCAGATTGCTAACTTGTAGATTTGCACATCCACTTTTGTGTGTGACAATATGCGTACTCACATTCAAACATCATAGGTTTAGATTGCACAGTGCCTCTTTGATGTGAGAGAATGAATGACAGAGATTAAGTTGTCAGGCCAGAAACTGATAGATGCCAGATGAGGCAGAATGACAAATAAAGTCCTCTGGGAAGCCCAAGGGCACACTGCCAAAATAATAATGTGTGCATCTGTGAACTTGTGTGCAGATTCATGGCGGAGTTATGACCATAATCTTACATGTGTGAAAATTACTAGAAACAGCCCAGAACTGTTACCATATATTCTTTGTTAATTTTTAACAAGGAGGAAGTTTAGGAATGGGAAGAGGCACCAGTTTAGTGGTGATGACTCATCAATAGCTGAAACTGCTGTTTGATATTATAGAAGTAGTCGACCACACACATGCATACTTGCAATCACACATTCCTAATACTGCCTCCTTAGTCCTGTGTTTCTAACTGTTTAAGATCATCAAGTAACAAACTCACCACTTCCTTTTGTGTCACCAATTCACTCAAATAAAAACACAGTCAATCTAACACATGAGCACATGTATGAACTCATACATGCAAAAACAGACACAGTTACTTAATGCTTTACATTGCCCACCCACATGAAGAAACTAGAATGCCTGCACACACACGCACACACACACACACACACACACACACACAGGTTTTCTACCACAATAACACACCAGCCATGTGTTGCAGTTTCCACTCAGTGCTTTTTATTCTTCCAGCTCAGAGTTACACATCCGCATAGATAAAGCACTTGGCTCATATGTTTCAAACTGCTCCAGTGAATTCAAAGAAAGCATTCTGATATTGAAAAGTGACGTAGAAATGTAAACAGCTATACAAAGACGACAGAATAATGAAGAAGGAATGAATGGTTAACACCAAAATGTACCTTCGGCTGCTCCCTTGTTTTTTCCCCAAGGGGTCGTCACAGCAGATTAATCCACATTGGTAATTTAGCAGAGGTTTTATACTGGATGCCCTTCCTGATGCAACCCTCCATGGTGAGAGGGGCTTGTTTATCCACCTGAAATCGAACCAGGGACCTTTTGCTTATAAGGTGAATGTGTAAGCCACTACAATACAGGAACGCTTAATGAACGATTAACACTAAGTGACACTAAGAGTTTAGCATCAGTTAGGTGCAGGCAGTCACAAACTTAATGCTTATCATTAAAGGACCCCAAAGAGACTTTTTGGTTTTCTGGTTATAATTATTTTATGACCCTCTGGACCTGACTTTTGTTCCCCTTCAATAGTCACACTAAGAAATGAGAGGAAAAATCAAATGCAGCTGCTTTAGGTCCCTGGACAGAGGTTGCCGGCTCCAGACTGTTTCCAGTGTCTGGCTACTTTGTCGCTTTGAGGCCCTTCGCAACTCATTAAGTGTATTTTTATTGGCATGCCAAGTCCACCTGTGAGTCATCCAACTCATGATGGCAACTTCAATGAATAGTCAAGTACAAAGGTCACTGTTAAACAACAGTGCCTCATACAACTGGGCATTGTCAAAAAATGAAATCTGCACAGAGGCTGCCTCATACATGTGCTGCCAGTGTCTGCTTTGTTCTTGTAAAATTCACAGTCACAAAACACTGTGATGTTAATGTGACATTTGCTGCCCCCGTGGTGCCTTTTTTCATGTATGAACTGACATTTGTGACATTCATTGACCACAGTGGTGTTATCACTCAGATTAGATGTCCGTGAAATGAGAAAAAGAGCTTTGAAAGGGTGAGTGGTGATGGGTATGCGTTTGTAGGTTATAGGTATAAATGATTCTTAAAATGTCTCCAGGATTTTGAGCTCCATAGTCTAAATATGGGAAGACTTTATAGTTCTGAGGTAAACAAATAAATAATCCTTGCATGCACTTTTTTTCTAATAAATGATACTTTCTTGGGAACCCTAAAGCATAGGTTTGAGCGTTTCCATTGTGCACATGCCAAATAGCATCACACTGTAACAGGGGAATGTGCCTACATTTGTGGTTGGATTGTGGGTTTCTGCAAAAGAAAAGAGGTATGTGGGAATAAGTGCAACCACTAAGCCCTCCTAGTTTTCTCAAAAAACGTGACAGTGAGAGAGGAATAGAGAGTGTTTGATCCTATCAGCCAACATCTGGCCCTCAGGAGGAGCTAAAGTTAGCAACACATGCAGATGTCATTAGCGTAAAATAGCAAGTAGATTCACAAAAGCGTGATGCTCACATCATGACAGTACTGGCAGTGTAGTAGGGAGGGTGGCAGAGAAGTGGATGGGATGAAAAATGAAGAGGACAGATTATACCTGTGGGTGATTATGTCAGATTGATCTTGATGTTCTTTAACAGCTTTCATGTCATCTTCTACTAGGCTGCTAGAGTGAGCAGTGAGGCCTACTGGGTGAGAAAGAGGAGTGCAGGGTAGATCAAGGCTTTAACAAAGCTTGTTAGAGTTTAATCAGTTCCATTCATCCAGAGTTGCTGACTATATCTGTCCAATCAAGTTCCATTTCCATGGTGGGCTCCTGGCTCCAGAGATGGTAACAGTATTGTCAGCCAAACATGGGTAGGCAACTATGTTTTGAGGACCACCACCCCATCAGAGATTTGCGGTTGTTGTGTGGTTTTCTTTGGAACCTCTATAGGCCGGATCTCCTCTGTGATGTAATCAATAGCTCTGGCATATGTTAATCATTAATAAACTGCTGTGGTCAGGATGATTTAAGTGCTGAGAACCCTCTAATATGATAATGTCATTATTAGATGTGGGTTGTTTAGGTCCTTGGGGAAGTCTTATTTTATTTCTGTTTTGTGTGAAGTCATCCTTTTGGAGACTGAACTCTACTGAGAGGAAGTCAATGAAGAAAAAGACCTCTAAACATTTCAGCAGCCCCATCTTATATAATAGACAAGTGTGGCACAGTATTACAACATCCTTAGCACCCGTATCAAGTTGAGGTGAGCATCTGGTCTTTACTCTTTTGCTCAGCTGTAAAGACTTTTGTTCATGACCTCATAGAAATGAGTAAAGTAATTTAAACCACCTCACAAATCTAGCCACATCAAGATATAAGACATCCTATGCTCTCAGCTTTGATTTTCACACATTTTCAGCAACTCTCTCAATCCTAACTGCGATGAAACCCATCCTGCATGGGTGATGCCTGTTGACTACCTTTGGAAACAGGTGGGGCAATGATGTCCTTGTGACCTAGTAGTGTGGGGACTGCAGGGATTTAAGGGGTTTTCACCTTTGCACGCATAAGCATGAGAGGAGCAGATTTCAGATTTAGGCCCAGGAGAGTGCGAGTTCCACTGGAATTCCATTAGGTTATCATTACTACAGGTATCTGCACCAGAAGCAGCATGGGTTATCACTGCCTGACCTGTAGAAAACAATGTGAATTTTCTGTGGAACTTGTGAATATTTACTCACAGCTAATCTCCCAAAAACTGAAACTGTCTCAGCTATATACAGTCATGTGAAAAAGAACGTTTTCACAGGACTCTGTGTAGTCCTGTGAAAAACGAAGTGCACCCCATGATTCAAGAGTTTCTAAAACCACCTTTAGTAGCAATAACTTGAAGTAATTGTTTTCTGTATGATTTATCAGTTTTTCACATTGTTGTGGAGGAATTTTGATCCACTCTTTTTTACAATGTTGCTTCAGTTGCTCTCACCACAGCATTTCCTTTGGGTTCCTTTGGGTATGGAGTTTGACTGGTCCACTGAGTCTTTTCTTCTCCAGCCTTTCTAATGTAGACATGCTGGTGCACTTGGGGATCACTGTCCTGTTGCATGACCCAGTTTTGACCAAGTTTTAACCATCAGACAAATGGCTTCACACTGGACTCTAGAACATTTTGGTATACAGAAGAGTTAGTTCATGGTTGTCTCAGTGACTGAAAGATCCTGTGGTTGCAAAATAAGCTTGACAGATGGTATGAGGTGTTTGTGCTGATATGATGTGTTTGTTTTTTGCCAAACATGGTGCTGTACATTATAGGCAAACATCTCTGTTTTAGTGTTGTCTGCTCAAGGACATTGTTCCAGAAGTCTTATGGTTTGTTCAGATGCAGCTTTTGCAAAGTTAAGCTGTGCAGCCATGTTCTTGTCAGAGAAAAGAGCCTTTATGCTGATAATCCTTCCAAACAAGCCATGTACTTGTTCAATATTTTTCTATTTGCACTGTCATGAACTTCAACATTTAACATGTTAACTGAGGCCTGTGGATTCTGGGATGTAGTTCTTTGGTTTTTTACAGATTCTCTGAGCATTGCAAAGTCTTGGATTCACCTCTGAGTGAATTTACTGGCATGTCCACTCCTTTGAATGATTGTGATATTGTGCTAAACACCTGAATTATGAATTCTGACCAGCAACTGACAAAATTTCTTTAGGTATAGAGGTGCCCACATATGGAAGCATTAAGGGTATATGGAGTCTAGTGAAAACTTTCTTTTTCACATGACTATATACATTCATTTATAAGTAAGTTATATATCAGATTGTATGTATAGAATTGGGAGCATATTTTAATTGAGAAATGATCTACCAAGCAGAGTAAATGGCAAGTTTTTCACAAACAATGGCTCCCAATTTAAGCACAAATTTTAGTTACCTCACTTTTAGTAAAACTGCTATGCCTTGTTCTGTTTTATAAATAATTTCTGACATTCTTACTTCACTTAAATTTTCCTTTTCTTGTGTTAAAACAGTTAATGATGTATTTTACAAAAGCAATCGTTAGGCAGTAACAGCAAATTGCAGTGTTATGTAGGTAATGCAAGCCTTCATTACACAGTAAAATAGCCTCTATTAAATAAAGTTCACTGCTGAGAACAAATATATGGCTTTGCTGAAAAATAACTGTGCAAACAAGAGTGTTTTGCTGCTGTTGGAATCTTCTGTTAACTACTTACACAGTGTATGGCATTTTCATACACCACATAGCCTATATGTTTTAAAGTATACATTTAACTTTTAGAACCTAAATCTGTAAAGTAGCTACAGCTAAATAACAATAAAATATGTATTAACCCAAAGCCCTTTTAGGAGCAAGTCTTGCCACTCAGCAGCCATCTTGAAATTCCTCTAGGTATTTATTTGAGCAGTAATTTTAAAGCATTATATAAATTAACTGTAATTTTAGTGGTCAGTGGGGACATGAAAATGCATTTACAGTATGAACACTCAAATCTCATAAAAATTTGTGGCTGACTTTGCCCTAAAATGTTTTAAATCTTTTTTGTAAAGGAATTCTCCCACATAATTAATTTCAGAACTCTGTCGCTCCATTTTAATGTCTCTAAACAAACTACAGATATCCTCTGTAGCCTCCTTCCCTGTTCCTACTGAATCCTAAAATCAAGACCCTCTACTGCAAGACTATTCTCCACTATTCTCCAAAGCAGGACCAATAAAGACCACATGTACCACAAGGAGGAGAGAGTCAGAAATCTATAAACAGAGCAGACCTTGGAGGAAGAAGAAGATAAGAGCAATAGTAAAATAAATATGAAAAGAGAAGAAGAAAAGAGAGAATCACGCAAAGAGAAAACCAGCCAACCAGCCCTAAGAAGAAGGACACTGATTTGGACAAATGAGATGAAAAAAACTTCTGTATTGTGTGTACAGAGCCCTTTGGAAATCCCATACCCAGTGAAAAGTATAGCAGGTGTGTAGACTGTCAATTCTGTGTCCACATACTGCACCCCTGGCAGACCTACACAAACTACATCTGTCACCAGTGTGACGCAACTTAAACAGATAATCTACTGAGAAAGAGGTCACTCCTTACCACTGATCACTGTACTGGGTTCCCAGACATTATCAGTGTGCTGTGTCGTTCTTGATCACATGAGTTTCTGTATTTTGGTAACTGAAGTGCTCAATCAGACTGAGTTCAGTGTTTTGATTGTTTTCCTGTGAGCTTCTGCTAGTCACCTGTGTTCCTGAGAATCAACTGGTAATCAGTAGTAGTGAAGACAGGTTTGCATTGATTAGGTGAGCGGTGTCAGTGTGCTCTGTCGGTCGTGGGTCGACTCAAACAAGATGGCACGAGACCGGAATAAGAGTTATCCATTGACAGAAGATTTTATTGAAGAGACCACACGCTATCCACCAACACATAACAAGGAACCTCTCCTAAAAGCAACTGGCTTCCTTTTATACTCCACCTAATTCAGGTGAGCATCTGGAATAGCCTAAGTCTGGGGTGAGCAACCCAAAATGAAAAAAAACAAACATCCACATGAAAAACATCAAACCACAATACAACACATGAAGGACATATTATATTTACACAAAGTTCTATAAATAATTAAATAACATAAACTTCAACTACATATATATAAAAATTAACACTATAAACACACTCCCCCCTAGCCTGGCACATTGGTTTGCTCCAAGAGCTCATAAGCAGGAGATTGAATAACTCTTACTCTTTTGCTCCACATCCTGCAAGAGAAGCAACCAGGAAAGGTGAGTACTGTTCACACACTTCTTCCAATACATATACATCCAATTTAGATCAAAACCAATAATAAAATGTGAACTGCTCTAACTCAGGCTCTTTTTCCTGACACAGGTAGGATGGCCAGTCCCCCTGTCTCTCCACCTTCTACAAGCAGTTCACTTCACCATTAGCTAATAAACTAAATAATCACCAACCACCCATGTGTTTCTTATTTTCTTCTATAGTTTTTAAATACAAATCACTCCAATTAAATACAACACAAGTCAGGGTAATGGAACCTCTGGTCTCCATTACATTTGGTG
>VUQH01003878.1:0-12654 GCA_015106775.1 Etroplus canarensis | reverse complement strand
ATAAAAGCAGCTTGTAAACTCTTAACATGTGATTATTAAATGACACTAAATAGTCCTTATAAATACACTATGTATTTAACATTTCATAATTAAGCCTTTGTCTTTGTCTGTTCTTCAGAGATGCCGGGGTCCCTCAGTATATAAAGAAGTAGGGTATTATTAAGTAGTCCCTTTAAATGTCTCTGCCTCTCTCTGCCTACCAGGAGTTGATCAGGAAGGGCATCCCTCATCATTTCCGGGCAATTGTCTGGCAACTGCTGGGCAACGCCACTGACATGCCAGTAAAGAACCAGTACTCTGAACTGCTAAAGATGTCCTCCCCCTGTGAAAAGCTCATCCGCAGGGACATTGCCCGCACCTACCCCGAGCATGAATTCTTCAAAGGCCAGGACAGCCTCGGACAAGAAGTCCTCTTTAATGTCATGAAGGTAAAAAATGCAGCAATTCATCAATTGTATTTTTGAGAAGTAATTTATCATGTGCGAAAACTGACTTGCTTTCCTTGTGAGGCTCAGAATATGTTTATTTTGCTGAATGAAGCATTTTTCCGTTCTCATGTTACTTAAAATTAGGTTATCTCAGTGTCCTTGGAGTTAAATTTGCTCACCATGTAATGTGCAAGTTCTCGGGGAACCTCCGCCCCTTAATGTTAGCCAAATTTGTATTTACACATGGAAACAAGCTTGATGCCTGTCTGCAAATCAGTTGAGCTCTCTTGTAACTGAACTGCTCAAGAAATGAAGGGACCTCTGGTGACTTGCTGGTCCTGTTGCTCACTGTCTGAATACCCTGTTAGGAATAGAGATGTCATTTTTCTAAAAATACAGAGCTTAGAACCTGAACTGCAGTGTGTGTGCATGGTTTCCAGGCATACTCTCTGGTGGATCGAGAGGTGGGCTATTGCCAAGGCAGCGCATTCATTGTTGGATTGCTTCTAATGCAGGTAATGATCAAATACTGTATTACAGGAAAGTAAACCATAATGAGGGGATTTTTGCCTAAAGGCTCCATACAGTATGCCTGAGCATCACTGTAATCATTCTCTGTAGTACAACCACAGTTTATGTAGCAGGCTTTTGAAAGCTTACAGTTCAATTAAGTTGTCTCTCGAGATTTGTGAAATATTGCAGTCTGTGTGTAATAAACTGTTGAGTATAAGCAGTTTTTAGTTAATAACTAATTAGGGAACTTGTCTCACCCTTCTCACCTCCTCCCAGATGCCAGAGGAGGAGGCCTTTTGTGTTTTTGTGCGTCTGATGCAGGAGTACCGCCTGAGGGAACTGTTCAAACCCAGCATGGCAGAGCTCGGTCTCTGCATCTACCAGTTTGAATATCTGCTACAGGTAAAAATTAAGCATTAAAAAGCATGTGTCTTGCAGTGTGAAACCTGCCCACAATGGGGCAGCAGAGGTTTCTTTTTATCACCAGGACATCACTTCCTTTTCAAATATATCCCTAGTTTTTTGGGGTTTAACACCATATTTTATGATCTCAGGAGCAACTTCCAGAGCTGAATGTCCATTTCCGGTCCCAGAGTTTCCACACGTCCATGTATGCCTCCTCCTGGTTCCTCACCCTTTTTCTCACATTCCTCCCACTGCCTGTTGCCACGCGCATCTTTGATATTTTCATGTATGAGGTAGGAAACATTTTGTAAATGCATTGTAAATATATGAAGATTTGTTTTGACTTGTGCATATATTCAATTTACTAATCTGTTTTTTCAGCTTACCAAGCACACACTGTGTATTAAAATATATTACGTTTCTGCAGGGCCTAGAGATTATCTTCCGTGTAGGCCTGGCTATTCTGCAGTACAACCAGACTGACCTCATTCAGCTGGACATGGAGGGCATGTCGCAGGTATATAGCCAAGACTTTGTGGTGCTTTCTGCAGAAATTAGTTTCGTGCACAGATTCAGCCATGAGTCAAACCCTGCGCGTCCCACTTTCCTTTTTGCACGCGAGCTTCCTGAACTACAAATCTAAAGTTAAGATCTGTTTAGATAAAAACAAGCTGCCCTCGCTTCTTCTATTCAGCATGCTTTTTAGTGTTTTATATGAAATTAAACACTGACATGGCGTTACTTTTTACAATATTTTTGTGTAAAACATTTATACTTTCTGTCTGTTGAGTGGTATACTTTCCACGATCTGGATGCAGCTGTTGTGTTAACAGTAATACAATAGAAAACTTTAATTTTTTTTCTCATTAATAAAACCCTATTAGGCAGGTGAATTTGAATCTTTGTCTTCATTTATGATATCTTTAGGATCTCTGCCAGCATTCAGGAAGTATTTCTGGCTGTTGTATTTCTTCCACTTAAACAGTTTTTACACTCTTCTCTGTTTTCTCTTGTCTCTACTTAATATTCAGTTTAGCTTGATTGAAAGTGTTTGTCTATCTTGCCTAAAATATCCTAAATACCCTATTTTTTTCACCCTAATAATGAATTATATTGGCTATTGTAGATACTGTGCTTGTGCATCTAGTAACTAGAAATGCAAATACATTTTTACACAAAGCATTTGAGACAGTAAAGTATGGGGTTTGATTGACTTTGCGAGCTTTCAATTACTTTTAATGCATAAATTTTGCTTATTTTCACTAAATCGCAGTATTTTAAAAGGATCATAGTTCTTTTTTCTTCAAATGTAGCAGCTGTTTGCTTGCCTCAAGGCCTTTGTAGCTCCTTAGCTGCTTTTCGTCACTCATCAGAAAAAGTGTGCCCATTCTTCTTCATTAAAAATTAATGACTGTCTTTGTCTTTGTCATATGTGTGTCTCCATCTATATCTGCCAGCATTTCCAGAAGGTGATCCCCCACCAGTTTGACAGCTGCCCAGACAAGCTGATCCTCAGGGCCTACCAGGTCAAATACAACCCTAAGAGGATGAAGAAGTAAGAGCACTCATTATTCAGCTAACGAATAGTCATAGTGGAAGCTGGAGAGGCCTTATGTAACCTAGTGGGATTTTTGTTTCTGTCTTACTAATGTTGAGGTTTCTACACTGAAGTGCACTCACGACTGGTGTTATGTGATGAGTGTTTGTTTTGTTTAAGGGGTGCAAGAAGTTTTAAGAAGCAGTTTTCTGTTTTATTCACTTCAGATTATTGCTTTTTAAGCCACATGTTTTAAAATGATTAAGGTTTTCTTTAAATGTTGAGGTAATGTTGCCATGTCCTGTTCTTATTTCTTTTCAGACTTGAGAAAGAATACACCACCATCAAGAACAAAGAAATGGAGGAGCAAATTGAAATTAAGGTCTGTGCATTTCATATATTTTTACCTTATGTGAGTTTAGATATAAATGTTTAAAAAGTAATATTAAATGTGAAGTTTACACTTTTCTTTATTTTCTCTGTGTTCAGAGGTTACGCACAGAAAACAGGCTGCTGAAGCAGAGGATTGAGACACTGGAGAAGGTAGATATGGGCTTTGACTTCAGCTTATCTAAATACTAATTTAAGTCAGCAACTTCACTGAGATAGAAAAGGATGATGTGGCTCAGCTAGCATGTTTCACATTTTGATGAGATCTAGTTAAGTGCCGTAATGATATAATAGTGTGAGTTTAAATTAGTGGGCTCATTTTTTGTCGGTTTTCTTTCTCTGATAAGTGTGTGTGTGTGTGTGTGTGTGTGTGGGGCTGCTGGTTTGGTGCTGTAAATAAGAACGTTTCTCCCTCTGTTGAAGTGCTCTGTGACTGAGAGAGACAGCAGTTTTTATATTTTCCTCTTCTGTGAAATACTTTTATGAGTGATCTCATTGCTACCTTTTCATTCCCTCACAAGCATCTCCCCCTGTTTGTTTCTTTGCTCCTCTTGAATTTCATCCTCAATTTTCTTGTGTTTTATCCTTCCTAATGACCCACTGCTTTTCACTCTCTTCATCTCAATATTTTCACCCTCTTGTTCCTCTCCTTCGTTGCGCTGTAGGAGAGTGCTGCTCTGGCAGACAGACTGATACAGGTAGAGTACTGTAAAACCTCTTTTCCACTGACCTTGCTGTCCTTTGCCTGACTCACACCTTGCTCCTCTGCTCTCCTGGACTGCTTCTCTTCCTCTCCTGTAACTCTGTACAACCAAATGTGCATGGAATTTTGTTTATGTTGTATATCTGTCTCTAGCCCACAAGTCCATCCTTTAACTCCTGAATGCATGTAATATTTATAATGAAAACTGACTTGTACAGTCCCTGCATGAGGCATGGTTTATACAGTTGCTCTTAAAAATCTTACCTGTAGTTTATGAACATTTGAATTAAATGGAAAGTGCACTTATTTGTCATCTTGCTAAAAGTTAAATTAAGAACAGACTTTATACTAGCCTGACTCTGTTTAAAGGTGTCAAAATCAGTCTAAAAGCATAAATTAAACTCACTACTTATCTAATTTGTTTGAGTTAATTTGTAACAAAAAAATTGCACCATAAGTTGTGGTTTTATTTAGGGTTTTTCTTGTGATATGATAATACTGTCATTTTTAAACTTCACTTTTCAAACAACTAAGATATACACTATATGGACAAAAGTATAGGCTGACACTTTTTAATCATTAAATTCAGGTGTTTTGTTTAGTCACATTGCCACACTTGTTTAAAATCAAGCACCTAAATATGCTGTTTGCTTTTACAAACACGAATGATCATTCTAAAGAGCTCGCTGAATTCAAGCATAGTACTGTAACAGGATACAATTATTGCAGCTAGTCAGTTCATGAAATGTCTTCCTTTATAGATATTTCACCATTAACTGTAAGTGCTATTATTGCAAAGTGGAAGCATTTAAGAACCATAGCAACTCAGTTATGAAGTGACAGAACACATAAAGCTACAGAGCAGGGTCACCAAGTGTTGAGGCGCATAGTATGTCCAAGTTGCCGGCACTGTGCTGAGTCAGTAACTACAGAGTTCCAAACTTCTTCTGACATTAACATCAGCACAAAAAATATGCACCAGGAGCTTCATAGCATGGGTTTCCCATTGCCAGGCAGTTGCTTGTAAGCCTTATATCACCAAGCATAATGCCAAGCATAAGACGGAGTGTTTTAAAGCACCTCAACACTGGAAACCAAAGCAGTGGAAACACTTACTGTGGAGTGACAAATTACACATGTAGTTTGATGGATGAGTTTGGCTTTAGTAAATGCCAGGACCACATTATCTGTCTGACTTCATTGTGCCGACTGTGAAGTTTGATTGAGGAGGGATAATGATAAGGGTTTGTTTTTCTGCTGTTGGCCTGGGCCCCTTAGTTCCAATGAACAGAAATTTCAATGTTTCCAATTACCAAGATATTTTGGAAAATTCTACGCTTCCAACTTTGTTGGAAGGCCCTTAACTGTTCCAAAATGATTGTGCCCCGATGTATAAAGCAAGATCCACAAAGGCATGGTTGGGTGAGTTTGGTTGGGAAGAACTTGACTGGCCCGCACAGAGCCCCGAGCTCAACCCCATCAAACACCTTTGAGATAAACTAGAACTGAGATTACGAGCCAGTCCCTCTCGCCCAACATCAGTGTCTGACGTCACAAATGGTCTTCTGGCTGAACGGACACTCCAAAATCTTGTAGAAAGCCTTCCCAGGATAGTGGAAGCTGTTATAGCTGAAACAGGGGACAAACTCTATATTAATGCCTGTGGTAAAAGAATCAATGTCATAGAAGCTCCTGTAGGTGTGATGGGGAGGTGGCACAGTACTTTTATCCATGTAGTGTAGTATCTGAATACTTGAGCTTAAGGTGCTGGCAGTCAGATTTTGTTGCCTTTAGATGGAGCTAGGGTAACTTTCTTCCTTTGTATCCATTATTCATGCTAAGCTAAGCCTATTGGTTATTAGCCATAGTTTTAAATGGCAGAAATAAGAGTGTCATTGATCTCTTTAGCTAACTCTTTGCAAGAAGCAAAAAAGGCTCTTTACTGTGATGAAATATTTTTTCAAGGCTTTCAAGTTCCCCTTAACCTTAATATTACTGAATTGCCTAAATACCCAGAATCACCCTTTTTCCCCTGCATTTTAAAGTTAAACTCCACTGATGGGCTTGACCCTCATTCTGTTTCGGTCGTCCTTTTCCAGGGTCAGGTGACAAGAGCACAGGAAGCAGAGGAGAACTATGTGATCAAGAGGGAGCTGGCAGTGGTGAGGCAGCAGTGTAACACGGCCAGCGAGAGCCTTGAGAAAGCACAGGACACCATCAGAGAGCTACAACAGCAGAGGGTAATATTTTTCTCCTGCTTCCGGTGTATGCTATGTTTTCTTCATATTTAACTTAAGGATGGAATCTCTTTATCAGACTATTCACATAAAGGCAGGTGTATTTCTCAAAATATTGAACTATTTCTCATCAGAATATTTGGGCATAAAAGTACTTAAATTTCTTAAAATGTCAAATCGTCTTCCAGTACAGCTTTGGCCTTGAGGTAAAGGTTTAGGATGTGATTTTATAGGAATACAACTGTAACTGGCTCAGACTAAAGTGAAGGATTATATGCTTGAAACATACAATGCAACTACACAAAAAGTTTGCCTGGCCCACAATTTTCAGTATGCAGATAGTATCCAGGTTCATCTACTTGTCATATTCTGTGACCTTTAGTATAAGCTGTATATGAAAAATGGGCATAGCCACAGTATTGTTTCACAATAGCTTGTGAAGTTTTTAAGCCTCGTTACCATTTTGGCTGCTACTACTTTTTTCATTATCCACTTCACTATGCTGGTTAGAGGGAAATTTTGCCTTGTCTCTATACACCACATTTATTTTGCAGCTGGAGTTAAAAATAACTTTATAAGACTCATCCTTTTAGGGGCACTACAGTCGCCATGCACCAAGTGTCCCGGTTTGCACATTCGCCTTATAAGCAAAAGGTTCCTGGTTCGATTTCAGGTGGGGACACAAGTACCTCTCACCATGGAGGGTAGCATCAGGAAGGGCATCCAGCATAAAACCTCTGCCAGACTACCAATGTGGATTTGTCCACTGTGGCGAGCCCTTGGGGAGAATACAATGGAGCAGTGGCTACAGTCCCCCTGTAGAGGCCGGGGCTCACCCTGGACCACTTCTTGTGTGTCGTCTACTCTCACTCTTTCCCCAATTTCCTGTCACTCTACTGCTGTCCTATGTATTAAAGGCAAAAAATTTTTTTTTAAAAAACACTCATAAGTAAATCTTAAAAAATATGATTTAAACATTTAATAAATATATCAAATGTGATGTATGATTTCTGATTGTGTTAACCAGCACTAAATTATAGCGTTAAAAAAGCTACCTCAGCCACCAAAATAGAAATAAAAATCACTGCTTATATTTATTTGTATCACAACAGTATTCTCATATAATGTAATTTAAGAGTTGCTCACTAAGGACTTCAATTTTGATAAATCCTACACAATTTAACATACAGGTGTAATATTTTGAGTGCAAAACTTTTACCTCTAATGAACTATTTTTGTAAATATAATATTGCTGTTAGGTAAAGGTCTAAAAAGCTGTCTACAACTGGAAACATTTTTCCACGTACAAGAGGCTCACTATTCCTCCATTTGGGATTTCTTAGTAAACATGACAATGTTGGAGGGCATCTCAGTTAAGAATTTAATGATACACTGTTTTTTATAAAAAACACTCATTTTTTAGCATACACATGTACATGTATGCAGGTTAGATTCAATATACACCCTCTAATTTAAAAAAAGAACACTTTACTCACCTACACACACACAACCACACTGTTAACCCAAGCTTTGGAGTTAATATTTATAGGTACACTCACATTTGTCTGTGGGAAGGCAGTTTAAAAAGCAACCAAATCATGTGATGGAAACAAACTGATATTTTGCTTTACTTCTAAAACAAATCCAGTCACTGATTTTTCTCTGAACGATGTCATTGTGACGTGTGAGTTTATTCCAGCTCAGATTGCTGGTACCCATCACCCACCACAGTTCCCACACCCCCTAATACTCTCAGTCCTCTTTGATAACCAAGACTGAGAGGCTCAAAATGACAAATCATGAATCTTGTACTCACGCTATGTACTTGCCCAATTTCAAAGTTTTGTAATATGTCTCATTGGAAAGTATTTTTCCACCCAGTTCTCTCTCTTTTTTTCTCTTTACTGCTTTCACACTCAGAACTTTGCAGTTTCACCTTGATGTGGTCACATGATAATTTACAGTAGTGTACTGACATTACTGATAGCAGGAAAAAAAGTGCAACTTGGAAGGTGCAGTAAATTTAGTTGGATATAGTTGAATATAGACAGTTACACAGCTACATGTAATAACTGACGCTTCTGGTTTATTTTTTGGAAAAAATATAGAAATAATGCATTAAATTTATGCATTAACTTCCGCAGATGTAGCTTGATGATAGTTTTGTAGGAATATGTGAAGATTAATTCGTCCATCTCTCTGTAGATTTCTGCTTTGCTATTTTTTTCTTTTCTCGGCGGACTAAAGACACGAGAAACTGAAACAGAAAGAAATATAGCGGCAGCTTGTGGCAAAATTTGCACCCGTTGCAACACATTGGTAGTCTGAGCTGAGCTAAGCTGAGCTGAACCAAACCACTAAACGGGTCTGCATGTGACAGTTAAATAGAAGATGACCCAGCCAAGCTCTGTTCAAGTGACTATTCTCAGTATTTCATAAATATCAGCATGGAAATACCATTTAAAAAGAGCTGCTCAACAAAAATAAATTGAAGTTGGTATCAATCACCTGGTCTCTGTTTATATCTGTGTAACACGAAGTATGTTTGTTTCAGTACACAGAGCAGTTTGTAAGCAATCTGCAGACCCAGCTGGAGCAGTCGAGGCTCCGCGAAGCCGAACTGCTTGGAGCACTGAAGGAAATGCAAGACAAGGTGCTCGATCTGGAGAAGGTGAGCTCACCGGCTTTTTTTTTTTTTTAACTGTGTGAAAGAGAACCAAGTGTGAAAACTGAGCAGACAGAAGGCGTGTGAGTCTGTGAATGTGGTAAAGTCTGTCTGACCGTTAACCAAACTGTGTAACGTTTGAGCCAAACACCCAAACAAATGACAGATATGTTCGAGTTTTCAAGCTTTGAATTTTTTGAAGTGTTGGAGCATAACAGCTCTGCTGAATAGTAAGTGAAAACTAGAAGAGCATTTATCAGTCTTTTTTAAAGATTCCCCAAACACTTAGTTTGTAGCCAAATTAGCAGCACTAAGCAGCCTGATACCCTTTTGTGTGTTAGTGGGTCGATCCACCACTTGGTTCAGAGTGAAACAACTACACAGTGATCTAATGGAGGAAATTTTATTCAGGCACTCCTTTTCCCCTTAGAGTGAATTTATTTACTCTGTTGATCCATGGTCATCATGTCACAATTTCATGAACCTCATCTGTAGTTTGTGTTAAATGCTGGTTTGAAATTTTTTGCATGATGAACAACAAAGTATATTACCTGCTCAAAACTGAGGTTCTTGTGGTCACCAGTTTTACTAAGGTAGTCAGTCATTAAATTGGCCCCCTCACCATCAAGCCAACTATCAAATATTCTGATAAAAATCTCTATCTTTTTTTGGCCAGCATTTAAATTTTGAGCTTCTGGTGTCCCATGTAGCGTAGTGGTTTGCGCATTTGCTTTACAAGCAAAAGGTCCCTGGTTTGATTCCAGGTGGGGACACAAGTCCCTCTCATCATGGAGGCTTGCGTCAGGAAGGGCATCCAACGTAAACCCTCTGCCAAATTACCAATGCGGGTTAATCCACTGTGGTGACCCTTTGGTAGAGAATACAAGGGAGCAGCTGAAAGGTACATTTAAATTATGAATTTCTCATTATTTCAGTCTTATTTCTTTTGCCTAAAAAAAAAAATTACAAAAATCAAAATTTTATTGTCAGTTTATGATTGGAAATTTCTAGTTTACATTTCAGTTTTCTCCCATCTGGGTTATTGCAACTTACTTTTGACATGCACTCCTCAGTATTCCTGAACCCGTCTTCATTCAGTTCCAAACACAGCAGTTAGGCTACTAACAAAAATTAGCTGGGACTCAGCAGCACCCCTGTTCTTGCTTCCTTTCAACGGCTTCTTGTAAAATTCAAAATTCTTTTTAAAATGTAATCCCAGGTTCCTGCTTATGTAGCTAGAGTCACATGAAAAAAGAACATTTTCACAGGACTCCATGCAATCATGAAAAAGTACAGCCCATGACTCAGTAGCTTGTAGCACTTCACTACACTTGAAGTAATCTTTTTCTGTATGACTTTCAGTCTCTCACATCATTGTGGAGGAATTTTGGCTCCCTCTTCTTTAAAATGTTGTTTCTGTTCATTGAGGTTCCCGGTCATTCATTTATGTACAGCGCTTTCAAAGTCTCCCCATAGCTTTAAAGTCAGGTTGAGATCTGGACTTTGACTAGATTATTTCAACACCATGATTATTTTCTTTTTCAGCAACTCTGCTATGCATTTGCTGATGGGCTTAGGGTCATTGTCTTGTTACATGATCCAATTTGGACCAATCTTTAGCTGTCAGACAGATGACCTTACATTTGACACTGGAATACTTTAGCATACAAGGAGTTCATGGTCTCCTAAGGACTGCTATGGGCCTATGGCTGCAAAATGAACCCAAATCATCACGACTCCGACACCATGTTTGGCAGCTGTTATGAGGTGTTTGTGCTGATATGCTGTGTTTGGTTTTTGCCAAAAGTGGAGCTGTGCATTATGACTAAATGATCAAAATCATAATGCTGTATTAATCCCAGGGGAGAAATTGTATAAAATCTCCATTTTGGTCTCATCTGTCCAAAGGACATTTGTTCCAGAGGTTTTGTGGTTTCTTCCGATGCAACTTTGCAAACCTAAGCTATGCTGCTACGTTCTTTTTTCTCCTGGCAACCCTATCTGTTTAGTCTTTTTCTAATTGTACTGTCATGGACTTTACCATTTAACAAACTAACTGAGGTCTGTAGAGTCTAGGATGTAGTGCTTGCGTTTTTTTGCTCTTTCTCTGATCATTGTACAATCTGACCTTTGGGTGAATTTGCTGGGAGGTCCACCCCTGGGAAGATTTTGTTATTAACACAGACCTGAATATTCCAGACCAGCAAACTGTCATAACTTCTCCATTTATAGGACTGGTCACACTGGCTGATGATCAGTTAATCAAGTGCATTTAATTAACAGTATTTGGCTGCTACTTAGCTCTTAATTCCTATGATTCCTATGAATGTAATAAAGATGTATTAAGTTTTATCACGGGACTGTGAAAACTTTGTTTTTCATGTGACTGTAAAAGATCTGTTGAGACCTTATTCCAGCAGTTTGTCTCTGCAATTGTCTGATCAGGGCCTTTTACCTTTGGTTGTGATTCACTTGCTTGTATGCAAGTATATATGTGTAAACCTCAACGACTGTTGAAAACATGGACAACATGGCTCCACTTCCTCGCTTTGCACAAAAGTAAAGCCAAAATTTCCCGTTTACGGGAACTGTCATCTTGCAATTTTGGAGCCAGAGTCTACACAATAGTGATTTGGGATGGAGTCGCCGTATCTAAAGTCCCTATCACACCTTGACAATTTAACCAGCATATGCCAACGCATCAAAATTTCTCTAAAACGCTGGTATGCGCAAAGCTTTTTTTAATTATGGGCTTATACTTAATATAGGAGAAGGTGAATAGCGGCAGTCAAGTCTGTTGATGGCTATCAGTTGGAGGGAACTCCAGGAGCTAGGAGCCGGCCAGGTGAGGGAGAGCAAGAGAAAGACAGAGAGCATGGCCGACACCTACTCTCAGCCAAGCCTTGCCATTATAAAGTAGCTGTAAGTTAGAAACACATTCAGTAGGTGTTGTGGTTGTCCGGAACACGTCGAATATGTCTGCATACGTCAATATGAATTGGAAATAAGTTCGTTCTAAGTTACGCATAGGTCCAAAGCATGTTACTTACAGGTTAGGAATAAGTTTTGGATACTCTTGACATTATCTCGATGTATTTTGACTTGTGACATAACTTACCTACAAGTTATGGCCCGCGTATGCAGGATGTATGAGCCATACACTGGCATACTGTACGTCAGAAATTTTGTGCATGCACAACATTTTTCAGTGACCTCGTCGTATTACAATGTGTAGCAGCGTGCTTCAGCGTTCTCTTATTTTATGCAAAACTTTCCAATAAACTATTCCTTGTACGCCAGCATATTCGCCAAATTTTTCCTGGTGGGACTTGGGATTTATAGTATAGCCAGACAGCGCGGGGGGAGGACAAGCAATAGGTTAACAACTTAAAGCTGTTCTGCAGCAGTTGAGGTAGATCAAGCCTTGAACCCAGGATAACAAGGAACAGACACAATACAAAGATAATAAATACAAGGACTCAAGGGAAACATGAACCAACACACCGAGACTAGAGACAAGGAGGCGGAATACTGGAAAACATGAGGAAGACACAAAGAACCAATAACTAAATATGAGCTGGGGCAGGAACAATGAAAGTAAAACATAAGGCGCACAGCAAAGGGGATGCAGCCAAACTGGAAAGAAACAAGAACGAGACAGAAAAAAGGAAAATGAAACATCCTAGAATTAAACAAAACCTGGTCCCACAATACCAAAAACCACAAACCATGACACACAGTCTCCACACCTAAACCCTATCAAGCTGGTTTTGGAT